>PVIC010033769.1:0-19973 GCA_004025085.1 Thryonomys swinderianus | reverse complement strand
GAGGGTTAGCTCAGTGGTTCTGGCGCCTGCCTCGCAAGCGCAAGGTCCTGAGTTCGATCCCCAGTAACCACATACAATGCTGGGCGTGGAGACTCACGCCCACCAACAATCCATACCGCATGCCACAGTGCCGGGCGTGGTGGCTCACGCCTGTAATCCCAGCACTCGGGAGGCAGAGACAGGAGGATTGCTGAACTCGAGGCTTGCCTAGGCTACATAGTGAGCTCAGAGCCAGCCTGAACTACAAAGTGAGACCCTGTCTCAAAGAAAAAAAAAATTCAATTTTAAAAATCTTGGCATTTTTGTTTCCCTCTCCTTATAGGAAAAGTTAAAAGAGTTAACTTACAACCCTTAATTGTAAAGGCAAAACTGAACCCAAATGGAATATATTGTGGTTTAAATAAATTATGAATTGAACAGTGTTGGATGAAATTAATTGGACATTCTTTGGAGAAGCTTTCACTATGGACATCATATAAAAGAATTCTTGGCTTTTGACAACTTTTCTTTACATACTGGCTAACTGTGTTCCTGTTAGATTCAGAGGTATCTCAATTACATTCCAATAAACCACTGCAGGGAAATTTAGAGCATGCTTTTGTTACCTCCGGTAACAATTTCCTAAATTAAAATAAAGCAGGAGTGGAGAAACATACCGTTCTTTCTTCTTAGGAAACCTCTTTAATGATACAGTTCCTCCCTGAAGTTGATGTTGGTTTTGCAGACTCTGGGACAGACTGGAGGTGGGCGTACTGGTCCTTTGAAACATTTCTGTGCAGGCAACTCCCTTGTCCATCTCCATGGAATACGACTGCGGATCATGCAGAATCAGAGGTAGGTCGTTCTCCAGCTGAATAAAGCTCCTGCAGTCTACTTCTGAGCTCAGATTACAGGAGCCTGTATTACCACTCAGTTGTTTCTATTCCTCTGTCCTCCTCTGCACAGCTGGAAGAGATCCTGCATTGTGACTTCATCACGAAGGCTAAGGCAGTCTCCTTTGTAGTTCTTGTGCTGACCTGTCTTTTAAAATCTTGTAGGCATTACAACTCATAATTGAGGAATGATTAGGCAAGAGATGCCACAGGCACCTTGGGAAATTTAAAATTCCGGAGAACAGTGAGTCAAAGGAGATTCCAATCTTGGGAAGGAGGTGGAAAGGAATATGTAACCAGATGGCAAAAAATGGAGCTTTAAAAGTTCATTTATTTATTTTAATTTTAGAGATAAGCTTCTCTAAACATTTTCAGGCTGCATAGTAACAGCTACCCCTGCCTTATCCTCAGCTCAGAATGCACGTATGCAGATGTTGACGCCAGGAAGCCGGACCTGGTTTCCTTTATACAAGGGAGAGCAGGATGGAGCAACAGGGAATTTCCTCATCCCTTGTCTCCTTGTCATTGTTGTCCCTTTCCCGTCTTCATTATTGTAAAAGTCCTTTCACACCTGAACAGAATAATATCATAAATTTGGAGCAATAAGAGGCCCTTCCTTTACCAACAGCGAGCACTGAAGACAGACTATTTCCTTATATCAGGTCTCCTGAGTTCTTGGAAATTTACACCTGTATGAACCTCAGCAACTGGATCTGGACCTATGTAATGCATAACTAAAGCATGCAAAGTTGAGGAGCTGTAATTATTTTTATTGGCTACTTCGGTAAGGATGGAGGATACTGGATTCTCTCATTTAATGCCAGAGTTCTTCACATGCAGGACACATACTTGTCCTTCTTTCTTTCCTGAACTTCAGAATTTAAGTTCTGAAGCAGGCACATGCGTATCCTCTTGAATTTTCTATATTCTACTTCTCCATGTAGGGTTATTCAACCTTCTAGTGAGGGCTTACTCACCTGAGTCATATAATAAGTTACAAAAAAGAAAAGGTATAGTTTTGAGTTTCTACGGAGAGATATAATCAAGTTAAGATTTTGTCTAAGATTACTCATCTACTATTAAATATTTTCAGAGCTCAAAATAGTATAATACATACTTGATTGAATTCATGAAATTTTGCTGTCATTTTTCTCTGAGAATTATTACTCTATCTTCCCTTGCTCCTCATCTCACACATGATTTCCCTACCTCCTCAACATAAGCCAGCATGTAAACTCACTTTTGGTCAAAGGGCCTACGGTGATGATAGATTAACAGAGAAATGGTCACACAGATGTGGGTTTGTGACCTCTGTATCTTCTCTCATCTATCAATCTGAGAAACATTTGTGAGGACTTGAATTTCATCTTTTTGTTTAGTGTGACACACATACTAATTAATTAGTGCATACATACTTGTTAGATACATCACTAGTGTTAACCAGCAACAAGAACCCTAGGTTTCTTGTTGGCTCATTGTGCAACCAACCAGAGTTAGTATGTGAAAAAAAAAAATCAATCAATAATCTTATAAGTATTGCTGATATAAGAGATGAAATAGGACCTCCAAATGATATAAGGGAAATATAGATTCCAGACTCTTAGCTGTCTGATATGTTAAGTTCATGTTCTCTAAAATCAAAGAATGAATTATAGGAACAAAAGAAGTTAAGAGTAGGAAAAGATTGGGCCAGAGATTTAGCTCAGTGGTCCCAGCGCCTGCCTCACAAGCGTAAAGTCCTGAGTTCAATCCCTGGTAACCACATACAATGCTGGGCGTGGTGACTCACACCCACCAGCAATCAATACCACATACCACAGTGCTGGGTATGATTGCTCATGCCTGTAATCTCAGCACTCGGGAGGCAGAGGAAGGAGGATTGCTGAGTTTGAGACTTCCCTGGGCTCCATAGTGAGCTGAGGGCCAGCCTGCACTACAAAGCGAGACCTTGTCTCAAAAGAAAAAAAAAAAAAAAGAGTAGGAGAAGATTTATTGAGAAGATAGCTTCTGTGAGGCAGGAGTGGACCCAAGTGCGTAGCTGGGGACCCCACTTTATAGGGAAATTTTGTAGAGTGAAACCCTGTGCATACAACATAGAGCAAAACTATGAACAATAAATGTACAAGTTTAGGTAATAGTGATCCATTGAAGAAGCAAGTCACATAGTAAGGTTATAGAGAAAGAACAAAGACCTTCTCAGGTGAGTGATGGGTCTGGGGTCTTGGTGAGACCTACCAAATCATCCACTGAAGTGACTGATGCTTATCCAGGCTTTACCAGACCAGGTACTATCACTTATCTCATCCCGTGCAGAAGTATATAGGCCTGGTCCCTGCATAATTATCTTGAGGCTTGGTCCCATGGGTTTCTGACTACAGTTATAGTATGTTGTCACCTTTTGTCAGCCCTGTCTGACAGCCCATTATATTTCTAGTTTTAATTTGTTTTTTGTTTGTTTGTTTGTTGATGGTCCTGGGGATTGAACTTGGGCCTTTGTGCTTCCAAAGTAGGTGTGGTACCACTTGAGCTAAATCACCAGCCCTGCCCATCATATTTCTATCTAGCTTAGTTGTCTATAATATTACGAAAAGTGGAGACATTTCTTAAAGTTGAATAACATTATTAGACATTTTAGAATGTTCAATTGCACGTTAACAACTTATAAATATCTAGTTTCTGTTGGCAGATCAGGGTAAGAGAAGGAGGGCTGAGGAGAGTCAAAGGCTGCATCACAGCTTTCAACAAACAAGGCCCTTTCTTGCAGGATTACACTGTCTGACTTCAGCCACATCTGCTCTGTCTCAACTATGGAATTGCTTTGCACTTCTCCTTAGCCAGATGCCACAGAGAGAAACCAATTCAATATTCAGTGCAAAGGGAAAGGATTTGCACTATTTTGTTTGAAGCTACTTGCATGTAAACAAGTCAGAAAACTTTAAAAAGCCCCAAACATCAAGAGACTCTCCACTGTGTGGCGAAGAATGAGTGCCATGTGGCTGGCTTGTGGGGTTCAAAGGGGACTGTACCTGAGGGCTTAATTCAAAACTGCTTTTTCCTTCTCAGCTCAAGTATGATGCAAATTCATATAGATTCAAGCATAGAGAATGTGGCAAGGAGAGAAGGAGGGAGAGAAAAATAGCAGAAAAAGAGCATTTACTGAACATAAGTGCTGTTCCAGGTCACTCTACCTGAATTTTGTCCCCCGGAGTACCAAACTCTAATGAGGGAAAGGAAAATCAAACTCTCAATGAGCTCTGAAATAGCAAGTTTTCTCTAAGAGAACAAAATGAGTATTGAAAAAGAAAATAGCTGATGCATAGCCTTTAACTGAGCGATGAGTTTGGAATGTGTTTGAAGCAATGTTGACACATTATTTTGGAATAACAATTACTTCAAGCTATGGTCTGGCAGATGTGTTGCATTAAAGGGGAGGAAAGTGATTTCATAGCCCTAGAATCAATCATTTTCCCTTTGAATTTGCTTTAGTCCAGTGCAGAATTTGTTTGACTATTTTGATGAAACTCCTGATGAATGTTAAAGATCATTTAGGTCAGAGGCTGCAGATGGCTACACACATTAAGCTGGTTTTGGTCCCAGAGGTCTCGGGGTTGCTTTCTGCCTGCAACTTTGTTTTTCCAGAGAAACACCATCTTAAGCTCTCCACTCCCTCCCAGTGATGTGATCAGCTGGCAGTCAAATTTTGGGCCTTTGAGTGACATTTTAGATCCAAACTGCCTCAGGTGCCAAAAGAAGCCATCAACAGATGGCAAAGTTTGGGCTGGGTGAAAGAAAATGGCTTCTGTTTGTTAATGTCTTTGTTTTGGCAGTTAGGGAAGTGTTCTACCACTGGGCTCCACACACTACCCAAGGAGAGACTCCATTTCAAGCATGAGTCACAACATTATGGAAAGTCCAGGAGCACAGGTTTGTGGAAACATGGAATATCTAAAGGAATCGTGTGCTGGGCATTCACTGGGTGTTATTTATAAATCAAAGATGTAAGGCTCAAAAGAAATAATTCAAATTTATTTTGATTTTTTAAAGGCAAAGTGTAGGTTTAGCACTTATTATATATTGTCTAGTTTATAGCATATGCTTTAAGGTCTAACTGAAAATTTCATTTGTAATTATATTTTCTTAGGTGAAGATGTGAATTAAGTCTGTGAATTAAATATGATGTTATGATGATTTCTATGGCAAAATTGTTTTCTTAAATTAATGTAAAATATGAAATTTGAAATGTTTTCCCTCATTATTAGATTTTTTCTCAGGAAAATGAGAAAAATCACTGAATACAATATTAGATCACATACACAAAAGTAAGAATTAGCCCTTAATATCTCTCACAGCAGATGGAAGTCTTCAAAGTTTCATCACTTGTTTATGCATCACATAATAGTTATACATCAATTATTTTGTGAAGTACTTTCAAAGGAAGAAAAAGTAAAAGAAAAGGTCAAGCTCTGGAGGAGATCTAATTGTGCAAGACAATTTTATATTTCTGTTGGTGAGCACATAAAAATAAGATCCAGTTGGGAAGAGAGAATTTGTGGATAATTTGGAAAGGTGAAGAAATATGAAGTATCACTTATAAATGGCCTTTGAGATCAAGGATAGCAAAGGCCTGAAGAGTGGAAGTGCAATTGTAGGGCAGGAGTGGGAACAATCTTTAGAAAGAAATATTCTTGTTTTCTTGTTTTCATGGAATTAGTGCTTGGAGCCATACAGCTACTAAGACTTAAAAAAAAAAAAAAGTAGAGAATTCTCAGAAAAGAACAGAGCATGAAATTTAATCCCTGATGGGCCAGAGCTGTGCTATGGAAAGTTCAGTCTATTCTGCTCAGATACACTTGCTCAGTCACCATTGCCAGTTTCTGAAGTAGCTCTGGAAGTCCTCTTTCATGGATGCCATTTCAAGGTCTAATAAAAATGTGGTGAGTGTTACAAACTGGTGTCATGTAATAGGAAACTAACCTCATAAAACATTGCAATGCATCCTCATCCTCCTTATTCACCAGGTCTGGAGCTATATGGCTCTTCCAAGCAGTGAGAATTACCATGAAAGGTGAACATTTCGAATTGGTCAAAGACTTGAAGCAGCCACAGCAGCCCAACTAAAGACACTTATGAAAGAAGAATTCTAGGACTGTTGCAGAAAAATGAAAACACACACACACACACAAACACACAAGGGGATAAGTCTGCTCAGAGCAAAGGGAGATGTTTTGAGCAGGAGGATGGCAGTGTGTTTTTACTGCAATAAATTTTTTAATTTTATTCACCTAATTTTTCAATCATACCTTTTACTTGCATGAGATCTCCAGTCTTCTGAGAGTTTTCACTTAAACAGAAAAAGAAACAGTCAATATTTCAGTCAGTCAAATTGTGCTTGTGTGTGTGTGTGTGTGCATGCATGCATGCGTGTGTATGTGTGTGTTGTGCATGTGTGCGTGCTTAAAGCCCACTATGTGCCTCCACGGGGGCATTTTCTCATTTCATTCTGACCCTAGGTAGCCATAGATTTCAATTGCAGACAAAGTCAGGGGTGCCAAAACAGACTGGCTATGAATATCAAGTTATTCATCTTTTATGGTGATTAATTACACATTTCATCTGCATTTTCCAGAAGCCAAAGTAAAATACTGCATGTCATTTGCTAGGAAATCTTCATAACGAAAGACTCAATATGGTTTTTTTACACATACTTTGAAAACTGTACTATTAAAATTGGTTGCTGAAATTCTTGTGAAGAGTCAATGCAGACTTTTCCTTAACAAGAAAACAAGTATAATTATTCTTTCTAACCAATTTCTCAAGAAGTAGAACTTTAACATTTGCAAAAGCCTTTAGAGTCATACTTTATAGTTAAAAATAAGAAAAAAAACCTGAAGGTAATAGAATTCTGAATATTTTATCACTAGGCTATGAATTTTGCCTTCCTGAGGAGATTAATATATTCATTCTAGATTGTTCTTTTAGGAAATCATATTATCTGCTCCCCACAGAGATGGGAAAAACTGTCAAACTCCATGAAAATCCCTAGAATTAAAAAAAAAGACATTTATCACTTTTAGTATGTTATGACATTTGAATGATAGAGCAAAACTTTTTCTTTCCTTCTTTGCTTTCTCTGGTTGTTTCTAGATATTGAGTTTTTTAAGAAACAAAGAAGAAAAATATGATAAATCATTCACAAAAGCAACACCAATTAAGAAAAGGTAATGCATGAATATTTTTTAAAAAATAGAGAGCAGAGTAATTTCCTAATCTGAATGTCAGGAAGTGAGGGGGCAAGTTTGGCTCCTTCTGCTCTGTGTCCCAGGGGCTTGTGCAGGTCAGTGTCAGTAATTTGACATCAGAAAGGTCAGCGGCATTCATACTCCACTAAATATAAAAGATGAGACTGGCCAGAATTTATATGATTCCACTTGGAGAATCTGTACCAAATTATTATTAGAAGTAGCAGATAGATCTTCCACACTTGGTATTTGCATGTGTTAGGATTTTAAAGACTCTTATTGAGCCATTTGTTTTTTCATGTGCAGTTCTCTTCCACTGTGTTCTTACCTAATATTGGTACCCACTCAATTAACTTATTTGGTATGGTGTGCATTTTTCTGCAAGGTGATGAGAGGGAGATCTGAATGCCAGAAAGTTCTTCCTTATACTGAATTGCAATACAAACATTCATATCCTGTTACCTTTCTTTCTGATTCTTTTTTTTTTTTTCAGTACCGGGGATTGAACTCCTGTTCTTGTGCTTCCAAGGTAGTTGTGGTACCACTTGAGCTAAATCCACAGCCTCTGATTCCTAAAGAAAACACCACAATTCACTCTTCATGAGAATTCTTAGAAATGGCAATCATATAAACCTCAGGGTTTTTTTCTTTTTTTCCCTCTTTAGGTTAACCTAACCTTTCCTTATAGTGAATGGGCTTCAAGTTCTCCTTGTTTTCCTGCTTGTCTTCTTCTGGGTACAGTTTGGTCATCATTTCATCTAGATTGCTCAGTGCTTCCTTGAAGTTAAACATAGTTTCAGTTTAGGCATGACACTTCCTCCTGCATATATGGATCCGTATTTGCATGTCTCCATACATTTCCCAGGGGCTTTTAGTCCTTTTGCTACCTTGTAATGAATTAGGAGGATAAATTCCAGGCTCTTTTGTATCCCAAAGAAAGAATTCCAAATGCACATCAAAATAGCAAATGAAAAGAGGCTGCATTTATTGGATATCAAAGGAAGCTGTGCTCTGGGCAAGTTGTGCCGATAAAAGATGTGGCACAAGCAGGAGAGTGGTGCGGGAGTCCCAGGGAAGGGCATACCACACAGTGCACAGTACGCAGTACATGACTTAAAGGATTTGCACTTCTGTCCCGGTACCTTCCCTGAATCTTTAGATGTGAACAACAGGAATGATGGACAAGGTGCTGTGTGACTCTCAATATGCCTGTCCCAGAATTCACCCTGATCTTAATTATATGCATGAGATGTAGTGCTTAATCATGAGCCCTTAGAAGATTGGAGGAGAACAAAAGTGACTGAAGGTCAGGCTAGGAGAGCATCAAAAATTACCTAGACTTCTTGTATTATTCTCTATCTCTCTGAGGCCAGTGGAACTAGAGCACTGTTTAAAATGAAATGGGCAGTAGGGATTAACTTCCTCGCTCCATTGTTTCTAACTCTACTACTTTGAGAAGCCAAGTTGAACATGACTAATTTGATATACAGTGCTGTAAGTGTTTCTCACCTCCAAAGGTCAGGTTGAAACCGAGTGGCCACAGTAGCAGCATCAAGAGGTAGAACCTTAGTAAGGTGATAGGTCATGGAGGCTCTGACCTCAGTGGTCAGATTCACATAGATCTAAAAGGGTGAGCTTGGCTTCGCTGTATAAATACAATGAGAAGGCCCTCACCACATGGCAACATAGTGTTGGACTTCCCAGTCTCTGAAACTGTAGAAAAGTAATAACACCTTTCACTTCTTTATAAATTCCTTAGATCTCATCTACCCTATCTCAGCAGCAGAAGATGGGCTAAGGTACAAGCAAGTACAGAGAGAGATGTGTGTAAACACACAGCTCATCAGCATGTTATAATCTGGAACATGGGGACCCTTACAGGGATCGATGTTTGCATGTAACTTTAACATACTATGGTGTAGCTGAAGAACAATACAATGGTCTGCATTGGACTAGGATTTTTAAAAGAACATATTCTTCAATTATCAAGTACTACACATAGCTTTAAAATACCATTATGTAAGATGAACTCTATTTTAGACAAGATCTAGGGCTACATGGTGGTCATAAGGAGGAAGATCATCTATGCTTAAGTTTCTTAGCTTTTAGAAGAAATTATCAATATGACTGTTCTTTTTTTAAGCAAGATAAGAGTCCCAATTTGATTTTCAGTAAAAATCAGCCATCTCACCCACCTGTATTGCTGCATATGCTCTGTGGAAGCCACAGAAGGAACACTAAGCAGTCAGCATCACCTGACATGACAGGGACTCTCAGTGGAAGAAGTCTCAATGCTACTTTTCAATGCAAATTTTTTGTAACATATCTTTTGTTATTTTAAACTGAGAATCACTTGCTCACTTCTTTACCAAAATTGATATACTGCCATACCTGTAACCTACAGGATAAATAAAAATAGCATACTTACGAAAACTACAGTACAGCTTTCAATATGTACATTTTTAGTCTCAACTAAACTGGAAACATAATCAAAGTAATTAAAATCTCATGCAACCAAATTTAAAGTTGACAGAAGCTATTTCAGAAGCCATTCCTTATGCTACAGGTCGATCATGTCCCCAGCTTCCTGTGTCAGAAACAGTCCCAGTGCAAGAGTGTTCAACAGGAGACCATGAGAGGTGATTAGGAACCTAAGAAGAGGTGTACAGGCCATGGGCTCTGCCCGCAGCAGTGGGTTAATGTTGCTGTGCCAAGGGTGGGTGTGCGAGAGTGAACCTGTTACACAAACTGCTTTGAGCTTGTGTGCTCTGGCTTCTCTCCTCCTTCCCCACAGGCGAGGCGGCAGGAGGTCTCACCAGACAGTGGTGACTTGGTAATGCACTCACAGCCTCTAGCACATGGAGAAATGAATTCCTTTTGTTTATAAACTATCTAGCTCACAACTATAGTGACCTAGAGTGGACTACGATATTACTCAAAGCCAAAACTAATAGAAAACAGTGATTTGCATGAAATTAAAAGAAAACTATTGTAATTGTTGATAATGGAATCATAGTCACTTGAATTTATATAACCTCCTATATGAATGTAGTGGGACACTCTGGAACACTGGCAAAACATTCTTTATATGGAACTATCCCAAGCATGAATTTTAGCATCTTTCTCCTCACCTTCTCTCCCTCAGTAATGTCTGCAATTCTCTTGAATCGCTGGAACACTAAAAAAACCTTCAAATTTCCCAACTTCCTGTCAACATTAGTTCTGTTCCTTTACTGAGGGCCAGGGAACCAAGCAGCCTCATCTGATTCCTGGACCTGGAATCTCTGTCCCCACAATGGTGGTGCTCGGTCAGCACTACCCTGCTCCAGGTGGAGTCAGCTGCTGTTTCTTCATCTGATTGGTCAGCATGTTTAGCCCAGATGCAACCAATTTGCTACCCCATTAATGAAGCCATTCTGAGTTTTCAGCAGGTTTGCACAAAAGCCGATTGAAAAAAACTACAGATAAACCAAATGCCAAGTGAAAATATGCCTTGACTAAACTGCATCTGGCGATTTAGAGAGTTGAGAGTAATTTTCTTTAACATTTCAGCTTGTTTGAATAGTGTTCAGTAATGTGGAATCATTCTCCCTGATACTAAAAGTACTATTTTATAAATCCAGCATCACTATTTTGCCAAGTTCAGAGCATAATTATTATCACTTCACAATTTCCTAATTTCATAATCACTTAATAATCTTATTTTCATCAACTCAGCATTTAATGAACAATCCATTCTTCTTGCATGCTGTTTGTACCAGACTAATCAGTTCAATTAGTGTTTTGTCCCATTTTTAATCCAAATTAAAGTAGGTGAAATCTGAAATTAGTTTTAATTTTCTGTAAGCAAATTGTTATTCTGGAGACACCAGCAAATTATACCTTCATGGAGCTTTCAGACGTTTTCCATGTGTTATTATCTATCCTATCTAATGATTATTAACTAGAGGAGAGTTTCAGAACTTAATTTTCTGGGTGAACAATCACACATCTGGATAAAGAGTGAGTCTCCTGAGTCAGCTTGGACATCTTTCCACAGTTACTGCCATGAGGCAAAGATCTGATGCTTCTACTGAGTGACTCCTCTTTTTCCTAATAGCTAATAAGAACTAACTGATTTTTAAAATCTGTTTTTTCAAGTATCTTTTGAGTGGTTTGATTTGCTTTAACAACATTCCTTTTCCCATCATCTTTAGTAATCCACCTGTGCTTCTGCAGTACTGTATTAACTTTCCTTCTGAGGAAGAGAGCTTAGGTAAGAGGTTTTATAGCAAGGGGTGATGGTAAAGCAGGAGGTTTGTTGACTTACTTCTTACAATGTTCTTTCTTAGAATCATAACCTCTCCCTTAATGATGTAATTTTAATGCTACATATTCTATTTTTTCAACACACAAAACATTTTTCAAAAGTTAGAAGTGGATAATATGGATGCTTAGTTTCTAGCAAGAGAAGAAATAGGCTCTTTGACAAAAGAAAAGAGAAGCAAAACCCAAAACAATTACATGACTCAGCTTTCCAAACTGCAAATTGTAAACCTGTAAACATGTTCTTACAGCAATGTCCTGGTTCTCTGAGAAGGTAGATGGCTCTGATACAGTGTTACATTTGTGTTTTGGAATATATTCACAGTAACTCTGTTAATCACCTTGCTGTTGCTCTAACAAAACACACAACACTGGCAATTTAAAGAAGAAAGTTATTTTGACTCTCCATTACAGAGGGTTAAGTCATTGGGTGGCTCCAAGACAGGAACATCATGGTAGAAAGAAATGGCAGAAAAAGCCCACTCAATCCATGGTAGCCAGGAACCAAAGAAAAAAGGGAAGAGTTAGGAACAAGAAATATCTTTCTAGGCCATGTGCCCAATGACCCAGTCCCATTGCATAAGAGTAAATTGATCAGTGAATTAATTAATGCATGATCCACCAATGAGTGGACAGCAGTGTGAGATAATCATCCTGCAAAAGCTCCACCTGTGAATATGTGACTTCTGGGAAAATAGATCTAAATAATCACCCCAACCCATAATACAGTAATCCAGGGTGGGACTAGAGATTTCCAGTTTGAAGAGCCAGAAGATATTGTCAATAAAATTAATTTTACAAAATCAGGTGAGAACAATAGAAGTGAAAAAATAAAACCAATTATTTACACATTTATGCATTTAATCACTGATTGATTCCATTTTGTAGGTGCTATTTGTTTACAGGATGAGAGAGGCCTTTTTACTCCCCACACATCTTTTCCTGTAGCATGTGTCTTCATATATGACCAGAAGAGATCAAAGCACACTTAATCACTCTAGATAAATTAATTTGATACAGAAGCCAATGTTCAATTGAATGCTTTTAGTTAACACTTAACACAAGTAAATAGAAAAACTCACTATATAAAAGAAACAAATTCTGAGAACAAAATCAATAGAATAAATTAACACTGCAGGTGAATAAGGATTACTCAAAACCACCTCAAATGCAAAAGAATATGACCTTTCCAAAATCTCTGAATATCATATATTCCCCAAATCACTTGTAATGGCAACATTGTTATCCTAAAATTATAAATTAATATGTGACATCAAAGCCTATGTAACTGAAATCAGGTAGGAAATGCCAAGCTGGGACAGCAGTTTTGCGTGCTCTGGCATTTTGTGTCATCAGTCAATACTGTTCGCTAAACAAATAAAAAGATTGATACAATCCTCAAGATAATTGCTTCATATGCTGCTATCAACCTAATTAGAAGCAAACAAGATTGAAGCAAAGCAATCAAAGACACCGAGTGACTGGGGAGCTGAAGGGAAGAAGAAGAGGAAGGAATCATCAGTATAAATCACCACACGGTCTGCCTAAAAATCTGATTAAAATAACAAAGTACTGAGAAGCACAGCAAGTAATGAATAACAGAAACAATTGTTCTAGGAAGTATGAGTGATCCTGGCTGAGCATGTAACTCAGTTAGGAAACAGATTATTGTCTTAGAACACAGTTGACAGTCCTTGGTGATGCACAGAAACATTTCCACATACTCCCTGGGTGACATAGAGAAACCACCTCATCTCCACAAGGAAGGAGGTTTCAGATTTATGTTAGACCCTGTGATGCAGTAGTTTGTAGAGTGAAATTACCTGTGTCGAAGAAGTTTGTAATCTGAAATGTGCCATTCACATACAAGTTTATCACTGATTTTCTGTAGGTATTTTTGCACGATACCTTTAGGTGTTATCTTAGTCCAAATCATTGGAAGTGTTAGTTAAAGGGATTACTGGGAAACTAACACTGGAATCTGAATGGACAGGATTTTGATCTCCGCCAGGTTTTGCCATTACACCATATGTATGAAGCTTCTCTTTCTCCCTTGGACACAGAGGGGACCTTGAGAACAATAAATCAGTCTCACTACTCAATCCTCTCAGACTTCCATATTAAGAAATTAAGTAGTGACTTCCCATATAGGGTGGGAGCATTATCTCTAGGCGACTTAACTGTTTGGGTATAAATATGCCTGCACACAGGTACTGATCTAGAGCAGAGGGAATTTATTGCATTAGAAACGCTTTGGTTCACACCGTGCCATTCATCTTATAGTTTAAAGTTGGTGGACTGAGATACCAAGAATGCATAATGACAGATGAATATTCAAAACATGGGCATTTTGTTTGTTCTTTGTTGTTGTTATGAGTTTGGTTTTTTTTTGCTAATTTTGAACTGACTAAAAAGTTCCTGAGGTATTTTAAATTCCATCAGTTATGTAGTAATTTTTAAATTTAAAAGTAAAAATAAATTTGTTGTCTTTATGGTAAAATCCTCTGCTAGAATTTCTAGATATTCTGGAAGACAGACTTTTTCCACCAATTAACCATTTTTACTAGCCTAAAAATTACAATAGCAGCATACTTAGGCAATTTGCTATATACATCCATGTATATATCATTGCATTTACATATTCCTGTACTGAAGTCAACTAAAGTAAATTTAGAAACTTAACTATTAGTAATACATAAATGTCCAACCCATAAAATGATCCAAGAGATTGAAATCAAAGGGGAATAATAGTATTAAAAAGTCAAGCCTACTTTCATTGATCAACCATATGATTGTCTGACATTAACTATTTAGAAGTAATATAAGAGAAAAGTAAAATTCAATTTAAGAAACTGTATATTTCTCATTTTAAAAATTGATTCTTAAATATAAAAATCCTCTTTTCTCAATACTTTTGACTGATTATTTGTAACCAACACGTATTTATGATATACATATGTTGCAATAAAATAGAAATTTTAGGACCAAAGTTCTGCTTCCAAAAAAGTAATAGTATAGCTGAACAACCATGGCATTAATAAATGATGATATCTAAAATGTTAAATACATTCATAAAAATCTTTGCACAGAACTTGATAATTCTCACAGTACTTCTGTAAGTATAATTATTTTATTTGACAAGACAGATAGTAACTACCAATAGATAAATGTTCAATAACAGAGAAATGTCATGATTCAGGAAAAAAATTTTGACCAAGTGAGTGAAGTTAGCAACTTGGAGCTAAAGGGAAAAAAACAAAACAAATGATGTAAACATCACAGAAATGGAAAATTAATCTAAGTTAACTGATTTTAGAGAAGACAAATTCATTTTTAGACTTGATGAGGTGGAACTAACATATTGTAGAAAACATACACAAGTAATAATGTGGACTTCTTTGTGATAAATGGATGACATGAGCGAGATGGTATGAGCTGAAATAAATCTGGCACAGAAAGCAAGTATCATATAGTCTCACTGATATGAAAATCTAAGAATGTCAACTAGTACAACAGGCAAGTAGGATAGGAATGGGCAGACAGGCAAGGAGCCAAGTAGATGTTAAGGAAAAGATGCAGTATCACTTGGCTTGGTGGCTCAAGACTGTAATCCCAGCAGTTGAGAGGCAAAGCGGGGAGGATTGCTGAGTTCAAGGTTTGACTGAGCTACATAGTGAGCTCAGGGCCAGCCTGAACTAAAAGCGAGACCCTGTCTCAAAAGTATAAAATAAAATAAAATAAAATAAAATAAGATGCAATATTTTAGATAGAAAAGAGAATTTCAAAACATCTATTGTGCAACATGATTACAAGATTAATAACAATAGCACATTAATGAAAATGCAAAAGAAAAAGTAAGAAAATTGACACAGAACAAATAACTTGAATAGTCAAATAACAACAACAACAACAAAAACCTTCAAGTGACTTAAAACGAAATTTAATCACCAATGAGAAAATAAACAATCAACAGGACTGATGAAAACAGGTGTGGAAATAATACACATGTTACTGGCATAGAAAGAGTATTCTTATTAATCACTACAGACAGGTAGTAGTAGTGGAAATTTAATTAAGAAAAATGTGACAGTGTCTGTTGCACTAGTGAATTATAATGGTCATTTAAGCAATCAAATATTTTGCTAATAGATCAGTAATTTATATAGCTAGGTGAAAATTTGAGAGGAAAGGGACATTGCAAGTGGAAGGAGTAAGATCTGGTAGTTTTTTAAAATAATTGCAGCTTTGATAGTCAGCATGTCTGGCGTATTTCACAAAGCTAGAAGAAAGGATTTTGAGAGTTTCACCAGAAAGAAATGATACATGTTCTATTTACCTGTTTTAAACTTTATACGCATACACACACACATGCACACACATATATATGAGTGTGCATATGTTTGTGTGTATGTGAGAGTGTGAGTAAATGAACAAGAACACATGGTGCCCCCAAAATATTCAATATCTATGTTTGATATATCTGTTAAACTACTTAAATTTTAAAATAATTGCAGTTGACAGTAATTTATAAAATAAACAGAAATACCTTTATACCTAAAGCATTTTAAAATAAAACCCAGTGAGATGACATTTGTGTTAAGCTCAAAAAATATCATCCAAAATAATCAGAGGAAAAAAAAAAAAGCCAAAAGGTGACAAGTGATGGTAATGATGTGGAGAAGTGGAAACTGTTCCTGTTGTTTGTGGAAATGAAACAAGAGTATGGAGTTTTCTCAAAAACTTAAAAATAAGCTGTCATATGACCCATTAATTCCACTGCTAAATATGTAACCAAAGCAAATAAATTTAATTTATTGAAGAGATACATGGACTCTCATATTTATTCAGCATATTTTAGCATATTTATTTCTTAGTAGCCAGGTGTGGAATCAAGCTAAGTGTTCATCAACTGACAAATGAAGGAAGAGTGTGGTTTATATCCACAGGAAAATGCTCTTCATACACTGAGAGATGAAACCCTATTATTTGCAAAAATATGAATGACCCTGATGTATACCATGTTGAGTAAAATAATCTTGGCACAGGGAGACTAGTGTCACATGATTTTATTTATCTGTAGAATCTAAAAATGTCTGTCCTGTAGCACTAGAAGGTAGAATAGTGGTTACCAGCCATTAAAGAAGGAAGTGGGGGGCCAGAGATTTAGCTCAGTGGTTCCAGAGCCTACCTTGCAAGCACAAAGTCATGAGTTCAATCCCCGGAAATCACGTATAGTGCTGGGTGTGGTGACTCATGCCCACCAGCAATCAATACCACGTACTACAGTGCCAGGCTGGTGGTTCACTCCTGTAATCCCAGCACTCAGGAGGGAGAGACAAGGGGGATTGCTGAGTTCCAGGCTTGCCTGGGCCACATAGTGAGCTGAGGGTGAGCCTGAACTACAAAGGGGAGACCCTATGTCAAAAAAAAAAAAAAAGTGGGAAGAAGGTAATGGGATGAGGCCGGTTAACTGTATAGAGTTATAGCTTAAAAGGATCAATTAATTCTGGCATTCTGTTGCATGGAAGGTGATTATAATCAAGAAATATATGATATATTTTAAAATAGCTGGAAGACAGGGTTTTGAATGTTTTGCCATGAAGAAATAGTGTCATGTGATAACAGGCTAAGTACTGGACTCCGTCATCCACAGTAGATACAGCATCAAAACACTGCAGAGTAGGGCCAGCCTAGAGCGACAAAGAAACAAACAAAACCCATTTCATTGTATTCAATCTCTTTTATAATCATTAGGTTCAAATTTAAAATTGAATAGAAAGATATATCAGAAATAGATATGAATTAGAAAATTGAAAATTGGAGAACAATCCATAGAAAATGCCACTCAAGCTGCAACCTCTTAAAAGTAAGAGGTGGCTGGTCTGAATGAATAATATTCTTAAACTTCAGCTTCATGGGAAGATCTGTGTTTGGCCCGAAAAATGTCTGTAAGCAGAGTCCTATTGATTAAGGTATCTAAGGGGTGTGAGCTCCACAAGATGCCCTTACTCTAATTCTTAAATTTTACTATTAAAAAGCTGAAGCTACGACTTTCCACAAGTTGTCTAAGATAAGGAAAAAGGACTCACATAAGATAGTAAAAAAAGGGGATTCTGGAAAGACGGTGAAGAGGTAACTAACCTAGGATCTTGCCCTCTGTAGTTTGTTTTGCCCAAGCCAAAATACAGCAGCTTGGGGTAGAACAGCAGGGGATTCTTCCCTCCAGAAACAAAAGAATGACAAAAAAGATCTGAGGCAATTATTGAGAGAAAAGAAAATCAAAGAGGGAGCAAGGGGGCGAGTGAGTGAGTCTCCTCTCCCCAAGCCTGGACTCTCAGCAAGGGAGGGGCTGCCAACCCATGAAGACTGCCACACCCCTGAGACTGATGAGCCACAGACCACCTCCAAGCATCAGTATGGGGCATGGAGCAGTGCTTCCCAGGACCTCAAAGCTGCTGCATTAGACACTTATAAAGTTGGTTCCAGAGAGAACACAGGATCTGGGCACTCAAGCAAGGAATCCCTGCCCATCGCTCTGAGGGAGAGAAGTTCCATACAGTCCAGACAACATCTCTAGCTCCATCAAGAGGACTAGCAGCAAGAGGTGTCCACAGCATTCCCACAGTTGCATCTTCCTGTTCAGGTTTACCACACCACGCCACTGTGTTGGAACCCCCTGATCTGCCATACTGAAGGGACATCAACTGAGCCAGCAATCCCTGTGAACTTTGCCATCTGTGAGTTTCTGGGCCAAGTGCCACCTCCAGGACTCTCAACTCACTTTGGAAGAAAGGGTGCTATTAATGTTCAAGCCTGCAATTCCCCCAGCAGAACTCAGGAATCAATAGGTCCATGCCTTGGACATCCTGTTGTTAATAGACTTTATTTATTCTTTTTTGGTCATTATTATTTGTTTTTTTTGTTTGTTTGTTTTGATTTGTTTTTAGTATTGTTGTAGCTGTTTCTCTCTATATACACACACACAAACACACACATGCACACACACACACACACACACACACACACACACACACATATATATATCACACTCACTCTCTCTGTTTCCCCTTCCCTACTCTTTTATTCTTCACTCCTCTGGCAACTTATTGCTGTTTGCCCAACCTTGGATTTTTCTTTCTTCTCTCAATCACTCTTATTTTTCAAGAGAGAGAAAATACTGTGCTGATTGTACATTTCTGCTACTCTTCCCTAGTTTTCTCACTTTCATTTCTCTGGTCAGTATCTGCCACCTACATTAATAAATACAGTCTTCTCTCTCTTCTATACTATTACAGAAGAGCGAATATAAATGTTAGTGGCCCTACTGCTGTCAGTCTATTCTGTCCTATATTTGTCTCATCTGTATCTTTTGTCCTCTAGCCTCTATAAATCCCTCTAGGTCGTGTGATCTTTATCTGTTCTCTAATTCTGTTTCTGGTTTCTTTTTATCCTACTTCTCTACCATCTAATTCCCTGGTGACCTTTACAGTTACAAAGGGTGATGTCTGAATATTGTATATATTGTGTGGCTAGAACTTTGGGTAGACATATGACCACAGCAGCCCAGCTCTAAAGCCAAAATCACCCAATAAAGGCTCAGAAATTAGGGAAAACTCAAAATCTCAAATGCAAAGACCTCCCCCCCAGCCCAGGGGAATTCAGGGAAAAGAGAAATGGAGCCTATGGAAGTTCAACCAACAGGACTCTCTGAGATGGTATATTAGAACTGATTTCTGAGCTAAAGACAGAGAAACTATCTGAGATAAATGAAATAATTAATAAAGCCAAAGAGGAGATTGGGGTCAGGATACAGTCTGAGATAGCAAAAGCAATAGAACCTTCTAAACAGCTGGAAATAGTGGTCCAGGGAATGAAGGAAGAGAGTGAAAGTTTGTGAGGTAGGATTAAAAAGGTAGAAGACTGAATTTCAGACCTAGAGGACAGGATGGCAGCCAATGAACAGGAAAAGTATAATTTATGGAAAATGGAGAAGGAACATGAGAAATTAATCCAACAGCTCCTAGATGATTCAAAGAAGAATAATTTAAGATTGATTGGAATCACTGAGGAAGCAGGAGATAATGCAAAAAACATAATTAAAAAAAACTGTTCACAGAGATAATGGCAGAAAGCTTCACAGGAAAAGGAAAAGAATTGGACACACAGATATATGAACCATATAGGACTCCAAATAATCATGACACAAAAAATCTACACCTAAGCATATAATTATAAAGGTTCCAGAAATACAAAAAAAAAAAGAAAGAAAAGAAAAAAGAAAGAAAGAAAGAAATGCAGCAAGCAGCTCAAGAAAAGAAAACAATCACATACAAAGGGAAGCCCATCAGGATCACAGCAGGTTTTTCAACCCACACACTCAATGCAAGGAAGACCTACAGTGAAATGCTTCAAGTCTTGAAGGAAAACAACTTTGAACCTAAATTGATCCTGCAAAACTGTCCTTCAAAATTGAGGGGGAAATAAGATACTTTCACGACAAAGAACACCTGAAAAACTTCACAAATACAAAAGATTCTAAAGGATACTTTGGAGAAAA
>PVIC010033768.1:0-20121 GCA_004025085.1 Thryonomys swinderianus | reverse complement strand
TGGAAAAAAAGTACAAATTGCCAATAAATATCTGAAAAATGTTCAACATTTTTCCCTTTAGTGAAATGAATAATCAAAACTATATTGAAATATCATCTCCAGTCAGAATTATGATCATCAAAGAGTACAAAAGCCATAAATGCTAGCAAGGATACAGGGGAAAAGAACCTTTCTACACTGTTGATAATGCAAATTAGAACACCCAATGTGGAAATCAGCATGGAAGTTCCTCAAAAGTATTAAAAACAGAACTCTGATACAATCCAGCTATCATGTTTTAATACATACCTGAAGAAATTAAGGATAGCATATTGCAGGAATACTTACATACCTCTGTTTATTGTGGCATAATTTACAAGAGCCAAAATATGTAACCAGCCTAGTTTCCTAGTCACAGATGAATAGATAAAAATCATATATCAGCAGTATATACACAGTACGCTGTATTATTCAGAAGATCTAAACTGTTATTTGTAGAAAAATGGAAGTGAACTAAACCACACTGAGAAAAATGAGCATCACGTTTTCTCTAATACCAGAATCTAGAAAAGGAACTGTGATATGAAAATAAAACAGAGACAATTGTTAGACAAAAGAAAGGGAGGGATCAGAGATATAGTTCAGTGGTTCTGGCATCTGCCTAGTAAGGGCAAGGTCCCTGGTTCAATCCCGGGTAACCACCTCAACAATGCTGGGTGTGGTGACTCACGCCCAGCAGCAATCAATACAACATACCATAGTGTCGGGTGTGGTGGCTCACGCCTGTAATCCCAGCACTCGGGAGGCAGAGGCAGGAGGATTGCTGAGTACGAGGCTTGCCTGGGCTATAATAGTGAGCTCAGGGCCACTCTGAACTACAAAAGTGAGACCGTGTCTCAAAAACAAAACAAACAAAAGAAAGTGAGTAAAGAGGAGGTGGAGATACATAAAGTACGGGAGCAGGGGACTAGGTATGAGAAAACATTTTATATGTATGTACAAGAAAGTCAAAAATGAAACTCGATGTACTTATTAAAAATTAGTATGCACTAGTAGAAATGTTGAAAAAGAGACCCAGAGTAGGAGTCAGAACATTAAAGTTCAAATTCTTTTTATACCTCTTTCCATCTGTATTTCTTGGGGGATGGGACAGGAGGTCACTGAACCTTCTCAAACTGTGTGCTGGGGCACCCAGGGATTACTGTAAGATCATGGGTGTATCTTGACATATTAAGAGTAGACACAGTTAAACTCAACATCTATCAGACAGTCCATGAGCTACTAGTAACATAGTTCATGGATTCACAAAAAAATGGTATTATAATCATTTCAATGATTGCATGTTTCGAGAAGTTAAATTTTCCGCAATGACCATGAACAAAAGAAAGTACCATAAGAAAATGAACACGGAACAGAAAATGAAAGGAGCAGTGTCTAATCTGATTCCAAACTAGGAGAAGCCATATAGTGTCCAACAGGTGCTATATTCCATCGTGAGTAATTCAGAATCACAACAACAAATAAAGTAATTTTATTTTCAATTTATGGGTGTCATGTTTTCTTTCATTTTATGAGCATTACGTTTTCCAACAGTTGTTATGTAATTGGAAAACAAATATCTAATCTGATTGAATCTAATTATTTCTAAATTGAGTAGTTGGATATTTCTTTTTGTCTAAGAGCAACGGAGGTACCGTGTGTAGTGGCCCTTCTTGCCTGCATTACCAACATCCACTCTCCACTGGCTCCATCAGAATGGAGCCTGGATTGGATTTGAAAAGAATCTCCAAATGATCATTTTGCATGCTAGACCCTTTACTCTAGGATTCTATGTCCTAGTGAAGAGTTGGGTGAACTATAGTAAAAATAATTACTATCCATGGAGACATAAAGCGCAGTGGGAACACTGCAGGAAGAACTCGAAATAGGAGTTTAAAAAAGCACTTCGCAAGCATTTTCTTAGACACCATAATGATAGCTTTGAACCCAAGGCCTGTTTGACTCCACACTTCCTAATCACTCTATAACAGTATTGTAGGTTCGAGAGGTATAGTAGGTTTCACAAAGGAATGTGTTTGAGTCATGTCTGAGATTCCTAGATGAATCAACTGGTCCAACAAGAGATTTTTTTTTTTTTTTTTTGAGACAGGGTCTCGCTTTGTAGTTCAGGCTGGCCCTGAGCTCACTATGGTGCCCAGGCAAGCCGCCGCGAACTCAGCAATCCTCCTGTCTCTGCCTCCCGAGTGCTGGGATGACAGGCGTGAGCCACCACGCCCGGCATTGTTGTATGTGGTGTTGATTGCTGGTGGGCGTGAGTCTCCACGCCCAGCATTCTTTGTGGTTACTGGAGATCGAACTCAGGACCTTGGGCTTGCGAGGCAGGCGCTGGAACCACTGAGCTAACCCTCCGGCCCCCAAGAAGAGATTTTTTAGTCCTGGAATATGATGCAGTATTGCGGAAGGAATAGAAGCAAGACAAATCACTGCAGATTTATAAACTTCAGGTAAAATGCTGAAAAATGAAGGTGGAGGTATATGGGATAGGATTGCAAGATAGTAGTATTAATTTAAATGGTTGATATGCTACAGGGAAAACAGCAACACTAAACCCTCGCAGAACTAGAACTTAGTGTTAAGATGCCAGAAGAGAACATGGTTTAAAAATGAAAGCAGTGACACTGGAATTAAAAAGTCTTACAGGGAAACTGAGCATTAGTGGGCAAACGGAACAGATTAAAAAATTGTTAAGGTGAACTGATACTGCTTCACTACTAAGACTTATGTTCCTACTAATATTTACTAGATTTCTGCTATAGGCCTGGACATTCTTCTAGGATCTGGAAATTTAGTGATGAATGTACCAAAAATTCCTCATAAAGCTCCTATTCTGAGTGCATGGGGGGTAGACAGAATCTCAGAAGTGCCATGGAGTGTGAAGAAATACAAAAGAGGTTGAGGAGGTAGCAAATGATAGAGTGACTGCATCTTAGGGTCAGGAAGGAACTGCGTAAGGTGACAGTACTACCAGGACCTAAATAAAGTGAGAGGTATCTACTAATTCAAGGCCAGACAGTAACAAAAAACAAAGGGATTTTATTTGGATTTTGAAAATTGTGACTGTGGAAAACATGGATTCAGATAGCTCTGAGTGACTGGTCTGAACAAGCTCAGATCGTGTAAGGTTTTTAAAGGGAAGGAGATGCTGGGTATAAAGGACCTTCCAGGAGCTACATGCAAATGGCGGGTGTTGAGAGTTACCCTTATAATGTGCTATATGTCACTAGACTACACATGATGGATGCTGCGATCTATCTCTAGAAGAAAAGCACATTTTTCAGTGATAACAGGTGCAGGTGCAACTTCAGACAGAAGATGTTACGGTCCTTTGCCCTTTTTTGTTTTTGTTTTTTTTGTTTTTGTTTTTTTTTTTTTTGCTTTTGAGACAGGGACTCTCTTTGTAGTTTAGGCTGGCCCTGAGCTCACTATGGTGCCCAGGCAAGCCGCCGCGAACTCAGCAATCCTCCTGTCTCTGCCTCCCGGGTGCTGGGATTCTTTGCACTTATTTTGAGAAATGTCTTTCTTTTTCATTCCACAACTTACTGACTAGGTTGTTAACTTTGGTGCTAAGATTTTAGTCTTTTATATATTCTGGTTATGAATCATCAGAAGAGTGGCTAAGATTTTCCCCCATTCAGTAGGCGATCACTATAAATTTTTCCTTTGCTATGTAGAAACTTTTTTCATGTAACCCTATTTGTTTATTCTTATTATTTCCTTTGCTTTTAAGCTGTATTTAAGAAGCCTTTCCCTATGTCTATGGATTAACTGGTTCCCTTTTCTTCTAACAGTTTCAAAACTTTGGGTCTTTTACCTACATCTTTGACCTATGTTGAATTGAATTTTACAGAGGATAGGAGATACAGATCTAATTTCAAAATTCTGCATATGGATATCCAGTGTCCAAAAAAAACCCTTATTAAAGATGCCTTTTCTGTAGTGCATGTTCTTGGTCCTTTATCAAAAATGTCTCGTTGTATGGGTTTGTTTCTGTGTCATGTACTATGTTACATGTATCTGTTTCTGTGCCAGTATAACACTGTTTCTGTTACAATGGTTGTGTAGTATACTTTGACATCAAGTGATATGAAAACCCCAGCATTTTTTTTTCATTGACTCTATTGGTACATTTTATATTCACGTTGTGATCACAACTGACAATTCTCAATCACAATTGAGAATTTGTACCAGTGCATGACTGCTTATTTTAGTTTATTAATATTTTAGTTTATTAGTTTGTGTGTTGCATATAACATTTATATCCCTGTGGAAAGTTGGTACATGTACATAACACCTCCTAATTACTTTTTTCACCCCTTATTCCTTCCCTTCCTCTGCCCTTCGTCCACCTCTTTTTCCCCTTAAAGAACAATCTCCCAACTTCCTGGGGTTTTTTTGTTTTGGGTTTTTTGTTTGTTTTGTTTTGTTTTTCTGAGGCAGAGTCTCATTTTGTAGTTCAGGCTGGCCCTGAGCTCACTATGTAGCCCAGGCAAACCTTGAACTCAGCGATCATCCTGCCTCTGCCTCCCAAGTGCTGGGTACAGGCGTGAGCCACAACACCCAGCTCCGGTTATCTTTTATTTTGCTTTTTACTCCTACTTTTACTGTTTCTCTTGTATGAGTTTATTTTTGAGCTCATGCGTCTGATTTATTTCATTTAATATTATGGTCTCAAGGTACATCCAGCATTGCTTTTTTGCAACAGAAATAATGAGGAGGCAAAAATGAAAGTATGCCATATACGTGATGAGTATGCTTAAATGACCTCCACCAGTCCATGCAACTAATATGCTCTAAAACATACATAGGTAAATAAATAAATAAATAAATAAAAGAATGTTAAAAGCTTTCCAGTTTCTGACCAGGTTCAAAGGATCACACTCCAATGCTATTTTCTCATACTTACTTCAAAAGTTCTCCTTCCTGGGCAGAAACCTGATTACTTGCATAGGTCTTCATTTTAGCAGTAACACCCTCCTGATTCCACTTTTAAATGGTTTTAAAAATTGCTTTCTGTTGTGGTTTTTTCCTGGAGTTGATGACAGTAAACTAAGGGGCTTCTGAGAACAAAGATAGGATGAAAATGGAAGCTTGAGGTGGGAAGAAGGAAGGGAGGATGGGACAATTTCCTGAGAAAAAGAGAATTCAGTCTGGCCAGGAGAACAGCCTGCTGAACAGAAAAGCCCAGCACCAAGATGAGTAGAAGAGGAGCAGGAGTTAACTAGAGTGCACCCCAAGACATGTACTAAGCATCCCAACTCAAAGACATTAACTGAAGGGCTTTCTTGTCAAAGGAAAAATGTCAAGACTTTAGTACATTTTGGTAAATGTACAGCCAAAAATAGTTCAATGTGTCATAAAATAATATCTAATCAGTGTTTAATGGGCTATTTTGAAGACTTTTGTGAACTTAAAAGCACAATATATTTACTTAATACAAATATTTGATTCACTTAAAATATAGTATTGGTATAAAGCATTTTAATGTCAACAATTACACTTCATCAAGTAAACCAGAAAACAGAAAATACTGCCACAGATGGAAAATTCTTCATCAGATGCTCCAATGACAATCATTTTCAGAAGGCAATTACTGTGTAATCAGCCATTGACTGTTTCATGATTAGGATAGTTCTATCACCGCATTCATCTCTTTCATTTTCCCACGTGTCCCACTTTCTGAATTATTCTCCCTTGTGAAAACACCCAAATTCACTTGAGCTATGAGGCTGCAGTTAAAGGTTGGATTTTTTGTTACTAATTTCAATGATTCTCTCTGAGTACAGCTCATCAATCTCTTTCCGGCTGAACCCAAATTCTTTAAGGATCTCCTCAGAGTGCTCGCCTGAGAAGGGGTCCCTCTGGGCACAAGGGATGGCTGGGGTGCTCGACAGCAGAGGCGCTGGCCGAGGGCTCACGTGCTGCTCCTCATCAGTGATGAACGAGCCCCGCTCTCTGCTGTGACCATGACGCGCGGCCTCCTCCAGCGTCAGCACCGGGGTCACGCACGCATCTGTGCCGTCGAAGACCTGGCACCACTCTGCCTTGGTCTTCTTGGCAAACACATCTGAAAATTTCTTTTTCAATTCTGGCCAATCGGCCTGGCTCATCTGGTTGGGAAGTTCATCAGACTTCAGCCCAAGACCTGAGGGAAAAGCACAATATCTTTTTTTTTTTTTTGGAGACAGGGTCTCGCTTTGTAGTTCAGGCTGGCCCTGAGCTCACTATGGTGCCCAGGCAAGCCACCGCGAACTCAGCAATCCTCCTGTCTCTGCTCCCGAGTGCTGGGATTACAGGTGTGAGCCATCACGTCTGGCATTGTGGTATGTGGTGTTGATGGTTGGTGGGCGTGTCTCCACGCCCAGCATTGTATGTGGTTACCGGGGATCGAACTCAGGTCCTTGCGCTTGCAAGGCAGGCGCCAGAACCACTGAGCTAACCCTCCAGCCCAAAGCACAATATCTTAAATCACTGCGTAGTGAAGATTATAGTCAATAAAAATGAATTTTGAGGGCATCATATTACACTAAGATGTTCTATAAGGTTTCTCAAATAAATTAAAAGAAAAATTCATAGTAGTTTAAAGTGGAAGCCAACAGCTAGAGCTGGCAGGGGTTGTATAAGAGAACTGAAAACAGGCTAGTCACTGCCAAGAGTTTATCGCACACATTCCATTAAAAGGCATTTTTTTTATAGGTCTAGTTTCCAGAAATTGACTTTTTCCCTCTGTGTAGTTTTCAAAAAGAAATTTCCTTGGGATATTATTTGTCTTTGGAATTAAAATAACTCAACATTTTATATAATGAGCTCAAGTCCTATAAAAATACAATTCAAATAAGTTTAGCACCTATCTGAACTTTCAAGAAAGCCTAAAGATTAATGATGAAATTCAGGATTGTAATTCTATAAGAATATTCATTTCTGTCTGCATAGGTTAAAAAAGAGCTTGTGGGAGCCTTACACAAGGAACAAAGAACCTGTGAGACACCCAAATACTAAGCCTTTTAGACTTGACCATTGTGTAAAAGCGGATAGATAACCATGTATTCAGTTTTTCACTGTCATTAGAGAATTCAAAAAATTATATGTAATATTTAATGCTTTATTATAAAACACGCTGTTATATAGTTTTTCCCAACTACACTGTAAGTATTCTGAGCACATTTAATATAGTCCAGGCTAAATTGTCCAGTGGGTCATATGTATTAATTACATTTTCAACTTCTGATATTTTCAAATTAACAATAGGCTTATACAGATGTAACCCTATCACAGGCATATCTGTATATCCAAAGGGCCACTTTCTTAAGATTTGGTGTAAATGTCACTTTTCTTCCTTCATACAAAATGCTTTAATAATGTGCATGAGTAAGAATAGAAAGATAATGAAGGGCCCTTTTCTCTATGCATAATAATTTGTGTAAGTTCTACAAAATTAATCAATCTTACTTCTACCATCTTTCCTTTCCCACCTTGTTGTAGAACAGTGACTAATTATAAGCTGCTTAAGTCCCTAAAAGAGTAGAATGGAAGGGATGAGAACACTGAAGGAGTAATATTCTGCACATGAAATTTAACCAAGAAATACAGGACTTGTACACTGAAAATTTCAGTCACAGAAAGACATTAAAGTAGTTCTAAAGAGATAGAAAGCAAGCAGGCCATACCTAATATCGTTAGCTTAATAGTGTTAACAGGACACTGTTCCCCCAGAACAATGCACACATTCAATAAAACTCCTCTTAAAATCTTAGTTACCAGTTTTGCAGAAATTGAAAAGCTAATCTTAAAACTGATATAGAAATTCAAAGAGAATATAAATAGCCAAAAGAATACTCAGGAAAAATACAGTGGGGGAGCTTACGCTTCCAGTTTCAAACATGACACGCAGTTACAGCAATCAAGACAGTGCAGTACTGACATAAAGACAGACCTTCAGATCAATAAAATGGAAATGAAAGTCTAAAAATAAACTCATATTTTATTTTTTTTATTGAGATAGGGTCTCGCTTTGTAGTTCAGACTGGCCCAGAGCTCACTATGTAGCCCAGGCAAACCTCGAACTCAGCAATCCTCCTGCCTCTGCCTCCTGAGTGCTGGGATGACAGGCGTGAGCCACCACACCTGGCAGTGTGGTATGTGGTACTGATTGCAAGCCCAGTATTACTGCATGTTGTTACTGGTATTGAACCAGGGACCTTGCACTTGCAAGGTAGGTGCTGGAACCACTGAGCTAAATCTCTGGTCCCAGTCAGTTGATTTTTAAGAAGGATGCCAAGATCATTCAATGAGTAAAGAATTGTTTTTTCAAAAAATTGTGTGGGGCAATTGGAAAGCTTTATTCAAATGAATGAGGCTGAACTCTAACTTACCTTGCAAAAAGAAATCAATTTAAAATGGATCAAAGCCTAAATCTGAGAGCTGAAACTATTAAAACTTTCAGAAAAAAATACTAGGGTAAAACTATATACCTAGGATTTCTCTGACCTAACTTTCATGTATTTTTATTAAAACATAATAAAAATGTGCCAAAAAATCTTACATTTAGGTATACTTATAGGAATTGATTAGAACTCAGTCCACAAAAATTTTTCAAGGAATACATTTTAGAAAGGCTTGTGAAAGGTGACAAAGGGCTTTAGTTAACTATGAAATTATATTTTTATAGATAATGTATATATTTACAAGATTGTGCTATGGTACAAATGCTAATGTAGTGTGTCCCTGTTTTCCATTGCTCTGTATGCAAAGTGTGTTGTTCCTATCACTTGGTCTTTCACACACCATTATCCAGTCACTAACATTTTTTTTTTGAGACAGGGTCTCACTTTGTAGTTCAGGCTGGCCCTGAATCACTATGTAGCCCAGGCAAGCCTCGAACTCAGCAATCCTCCTGTCTCTGCCTCCCGAGTGCTGGGATTACAGGCTTGAGCCACCATGCCCGACACTATCCAGTCACTAACTTTTAATTAAGTCTCTATAGTTAGTTTTAATTTTTAGGAAGAAAGGAACCCAGTATGACCCAGACAGTCCATTTTGTTGTTCTACAGTTTTTCCAACTGTATTTGAATTATGTAATGAACATGTAATAAAAGCACCAAATCTGTGAGTTATTTTATACACTAGTAAAATTACTAAAACTAGTGTCAATTTAAGAGATAGGACTAATACCCCCCAAATACATTGATGGCTACTGTTAGGTTAATTGGAAAGTCAGACATATATGCTGTGGCTGTAACTCAGTGGTAGAGTGCTCAACTGGCATGTGCAAAGCTCTTGGTTCAGTCTCCAGCATGACAGAAAAGTAATACATGCAGAAATATATATACATATATATGTATGTATATTCATTAAAATAAATGACATCACAAAATTGAAAAGACCCAAAACAGAGGTTAAAGAAGACCCACAGCAAAAGAAGAGTGAGGATGCATGTGATGGTTACTTACCTTCAATCAGCAACTGGTAGAACTTGGGTTCCAGTGCTCCAACAGCCATGAACTCCCCATCTGCTGTCCTATAAGTTGTATAGAAAGGTGCTCCACCATCTAACAGGTTCTGTCCTCGAGGTTTGCTCCACAAACCCATTTTTTTACTTTTCCATATGAAAGAACTTAGATAAGCTGCTCCTTCTACCTTCAAAGAAGCAGCGCACCATATTAATATATCAGTATAAAAACAATCTATTGAGGCTTCTTTAAATAGTCATATAACAATGTATGTATAACTTATAATGTATAAAATACCTAATTATATAACTGCAGGAAACCATGATATTGATTATAACCAAAGTATGTGGTAAGCAGTGCAGGCTCTAAAGAGGTAAATCCTTCAGTTGGCTTACTTTAAGAAATGAGTATAACTAAAACTACCTGACTCACAGAAGCATCTCACGAGCACTGCAGTAGTGCACAGGTCAACATGATCTCCCTGCTAATGGCCACAGGCAAAACCACAGTTACAGCCTGTGAAACTGTGGGCTAATACAAGATAACACTGAGGTCGGAGTAAATCACACCCAAATTCCACTCCCACAATTAGTGCCTTCACAGCTAAAAGGACAATGTTCTAATTACAACCATATGTTATGTCTATCTTGCTTCTAATTTGAAAATATTTTGTCTTTTCACTTTAAAACTTTGCCTACATTAGTTTCTGTGGTGACTACATGTTATACACATCTACACACATATTGCACCTTTACCCTAATTGATGAATAATAAAAATCATGGGATCTGACTGACCAGATCTTTTGCTGGGGATACAACATTGGCCTTCCTAGTCCTTTCATTTTTTCTCTTAGTTCTGTTTTAATCTATTTATTTCTTCAACCTTGCATGACATAATGAACAGATGGGAACTAGACACTTTCTGAAGGAATCCCTAGCAATTGGTGCCCAGTGATTTAAGGGTGCATGACTTCTCTAGAATTTCTAAGCAAACTGACCTATCATGGTAGAATGATAACTAGCTGAACTATTCAATTCAAGAAATACTATAAAAGTTGGACTTACTTTTGCTCTTTAAAATAAGATTGGCACCAGGCATGATAGTATACACCTATAATCCCAGAGTTCAGGAGGCTGAGGCAGGAGGATTAGTGTGTGTTGAAGGCCAGCTTGGACTACACAGTGAGATGTTGTCTCAAATAAATTAAAATAAGATTGGCAAAACACTTAATTTTTGAAGCTAGGTGAAGTCACATGAAAGTTCACACACTATTTTCTCTATTTCTTTTCTTTTTTTTTTGAGACAGGGTCTCGCTTTGTAGTTCAGGCTGGCCCTGAGCTCACTATGTAGCCCAGGCAAGCCTCGAACTCAACAATCCTCCTGTCTCTGCCTCCCGAGTGCTGGGATCTATTTCTTTACATATTAAAAAATTTCTAAGATAAAGAGTTGAAAATCTACCTATGTTCTGACTTCAATACCTATAAAAACATATATGCTGATATATGAACCATGTCATATTTTAAAAATAAATCACATTATAGTTAAATTTAGCTGATTCTAACTTAATGCCAACTCCAAGAAAACTCTAATGGAATATTTAGTGTATCTTGCCTTTAAGGATCTAAGAAAGTTACAAAATAAATACAACACTCTTGGTAGCAGGAGTATAAGTTTTTGGAGTCTATCAAATTAGCTCAGGAACACTGTCTTTCTACAGAATCCTGAAGTAACAACAGTGGATTCACTTACACGTGATGAACAAAGCTCAGCCTCCAATGCTGGAGGCCCTGGACTAGTCAATGCAGAAAACTTCCCATCCACAGGGCTTTTATAATTCCAATCATTCTAGTTTCCTAGGGAGCAGTCCATAATACTTCCATATCCCTTATGTTAACAGTGTGGAGCATGGAATTACTCAGCTAACCTCTATGATATTGGGGTGCTTAGCATTTTTTTTATCAGGAAGGAGCAGACAGGAAGGCCCATTCTACTTCCATCTACGGGAATCTGCTCTACATGCTGGGAAAGATTTTCTAAACTTAGTTTTAAATGAAAAGTGCTTGGAAATGTATTTAAAGTGTAAAGACAACTTGGGGAAAATTGTTGAAATACAATATAGGATTCAGGTGAGTCACAAAGACACAAGAGAAATGACTCCACATACGGTTAAAATATGACATTTGACACATATGAAAGAAATGAGCCCATTTGCCATTTTACAGCAAAGAATTTCCTTGATGACTTGGGATCAAACATTAAATTTACTTATTAAGAAAAGGATTTGAAGTAGTTATATATCACACTTAGGAGCAAGTGGCAGGTTGAACATTCCCCTCTGTTCACACTCACCATGTTTGCATCAATGACTTGACCTTTGCCAGAGCGTGTGCGTTCCAAAAGAGCCATCAGAATGCCCAACGTGCACATGAGGCCACCCCCACCGAAGTCAGCCAGGAGATTCAGCGGAGGATATGGATTTTCACCACTTCTGCCAATTTTTGACAAAACACCTACAGCATTAAAACAAAGCTAATGTCTCCTTTATATAAATATATGAACAACTTAGAGAAATAAGTAATCTGTAGCCACGTAATTCCCTGAAAACTAGTACATGATGTTTTTTCACCTGAACCCATTCAGCCTACTTATAAACTGGCTTTCCTGAAATGTAGGCCCTGTGTTTTATTGGGTTTTTTTTTCACTCTAAAACCTTATCCCAATTGACATTTTCACACTTTTATTGTTCAGGCTTCATTTGTTGAAATGGAGGGAAAATTATTATCATATTTTTTAAAGCATCATTCATCTTCTATCTTATTAGAAATAAGTACAAGAAAATAATTATATACAAGAAAAGAAACAAATTTTAAATTAATGTGAAAATCAAGTTTATCCTTATTTTTTTCCTCAACTTTTAAATGCATATTCACAAAAAAATTGGAAAGTTCCTTTAGTCAAAACCATAGTTCTTAGAAATCTAGAAGTCTAGTCTAAGATATATTCTCATAGTAAAGAATTCTAAGGCAGTAATAGCAGGACCTAGAAACCATGGGCCTTTTCTAGTCCTCAGAGAAGTCTAAAGCAATAACTCAGGCAATCACTCTCAATGGAGGAGTGTCAGACTCAAATTATGTCAAGGTTTTAACTCTGTAGAGTGATTATCTCTGCTTCTACCAAGTCTCTTACTTCCTTGTAGAGGCTTGAGAATTGGTCCCACAAATATAGGTAAATAAATGTTACAAATAAGAATATATTATCCCTCAAATGTGTTCAGAAGAGGGGAGAAAAGCTTTAAAAATGTTTGTTCCATAAATCTAAACCAATCCATTTTAAACAACCACACTTTTCTCACTGATTCCAAAGAATATTTAACCTTCAACTTTAAAGATTCTTGTTAACCAACATAAATGTATATCTTGGCTGGGAACAGATTAAAATGTAGAAAAAATGATTTGTCAACATACCTGACAAAGCCAAATAGTTGATGTCATGGCCAGCTACTCGGGAGAAGCTTCCTGACTGGCCAAATCCACTCAGCCTAGCACAGATAAGCCTTGGATTTTCCTGCAGTAGACGGTCTGGCCCAAGCTGAAGTTTTTCCATGACACCTTAAGAAAAAAAAAATCATTAGAGGACAAATTGAGTATAGGAATAACCCCTTCTCTGAGGGAAACTTAAATGGTGCTCTTGGAGGTATATAACCCTAACAGCAACATTTGTTGCAGACTTTGTGAAAATTAGCAGACTCAAAACAGCCAATTTTATCAAGCCCTAATATAAGTGAATTTCAATAAAGCTGGAAAGTTATAAAGGAGGTGACTTCCTGCATTTATATCTAGTATGCTTTGGATTAAAATGCCCCTCAAAATGCTCATACCTTCAAAGGGAAGGCTTTCACAAGATAACTGGATTACTTTACCAGTGGATTATCCATTCACAGATTCATAATTGGCTGGTATTATTGGGAGGTGACCGAAACGTAAGAGGTGAGGCCTTAAGTGAGGGGGTCATGACCTTAGGAACTATATCATGTCCTAGGCCCCCTCCACTGTGTCCACTCTGGTCTCAGTCTGTCTGTCTCTGTCTCTCTCTCTTTTCTTGCTGCCACACAGTGAGCAGCTTTACTTCTACCATGATGCTTTTGTCATGCATCAGCCTAAATCAAATGAAGTCCTCCAACAAAGGACAGAATCCTCTGAAAACCATGAGCTACTATTAAGTTTAACATATTTACAGCGATGGAAATCTGGCTGACAATACCTGATAACTAAAACGATTCCCAGATGACTTTGCTGGAACTGACACCTGTACCAAGGTCAAGACAACTTTACAGAAAACTTCCATGAGGACATCTGCCCAGCATCTGTCTCATCAAACTTTGACCACTGCCATCCTTTTGTTAATCCTTGCAGCCAGATTATTGCTCTGTAATATTTCATATAATCCACCCTTCTCTTTTAAAAAGTTCTCCTTGCCTCAACCTCTTTAAATAAGCTCAGAGTTGATCAGGGAACATGCAAATATTCTGCTATTCCCAAGTAAATACCATTACTCTTTGGAGAATCTCTCTCCAATTGTTATTTAGTTTATAGCTTACAACATCCATCCAGTAGTAAAAGACCTTGAAGGAGACTACCATTTCTGGAATGTGTGGGTTCTGCTCCAGAATGGTATTTCTTCAGTCACTTTTCTATTTCCTCTAGGCCTACTCAATACTGCTCAGTCACCTAAGCAGGAACCCTCTTTTCCTCTTCCATGCTGGCATTAATGCCTATGACCTCCTCCTTCATGATGATAGGGTACATGGACACACTCATCTTCCCTGTCAGCTCAGGGACTCCTCCTGCAGGGCTCATAGTACACTCTTTCCTTATCCCTAAGATAACTTCACCAGAAAAAATAAAATGATTTATACAAACATCTATGGAAAGACCAGTTCCATACCAATAGTAATTGAAAACAGTCAGCAAGTACAATACCTACTGCACAAAATCTGGGTAACTGGCCCCCAAAATCGATTGGGATCAAATGTCATAATGATTACACAATAAAAGCACTGTTTAAGACATCTTTTTCAGGCTATAATTAAACACTAAAACCTAATTACCATCCTAACTACAAGGCATAAACCCTCACCTGGTGGTTATATATATTTTTTGTATCTCTATCATCCTAATTACAAGACCTCAGACAAACTATGTTGACCCATTCCTATCTTTAAATGGCACATTAGTAAACTGCTATGGCCACAGTTCTCAAACATGACTGTAAGGGCTAAATGAATCATTACATTTAAATGTGTGTGGGGCCCTTAGACATTCTCCATTCACTTTCTTCTGGCCTATGCTTTGGGCGCATACTTTAGTAAGATTACTCTGGCAGAGGTCTGGAAATTGAGTAAACTGGTTTTAAAAGGCTTTCATACCAGTGTCTGGGCTGTTGTACAGGTGTGGACTTAGTAAAATCTTAGCAAGAGGGAAAAATATTAAAGAACAATGAAAGCACACGTGATGAAAGACTGGAATCGAGGATGAAGTTCAAATTCTAATTAGGCAGCTGGATACTGATTCTCTTTACTGAGATACATTATACAGAAGGAGGTAATCTCATTTTACAAGAAAATGAGAAGGGTTCCATTTGCGATTTGGGGCAGTCGAGATGGGTAGGAAGGAGTATGCTGGCGGTATGAAGCTCTAAGAGTGGGCACAGTCACAAATCCGGGGAGCTCTTATAAATAAAAGGTGAAAACAGTGGGAACATAAAATGGTTACAGGAAGCAGAAAACAAAATAAACAAATGAGCTGGAACTGGGACTTAGGAACACCTTAGCATCCAAGGCAGTGCTAGGGGAGCCCGTGGGTAGCTTTCGTCGGTACACCACTCCCCAGAGCACATAAATGACCTTGTACCTGTAGGCATTATTTCTGGAAGAGAATCTACGGCTGTCATTACACCTTCTGCCGGGGGCCCAAAAAGGGCGCGGCCCACGCTGGAAAGGCCGGCTCCCCGGAGCGGGAACCTCCCCCGGCCTGGGGTCCCGGGCTCACCCGCACGGAAGGGTTCCAGCAGCACGTCCGCGCGTGCGCACATGCGCCGTAGGACGGCCGCGCCCTCGGACCGCTTCAAGTCGAGCACCAGCGAGCGCTTGCCTCGGCCCAGCTGGCTCGAGTTGTCGTGGGAGCCAGGTCGGTCTACGCGCACCACCTGCGCACCGAAGTCGGCTAGAACCATCCCGCAGAACGGACCCGGGGCCAAGCCGGCCAGCTCTATGACCGTGATGCCCCGGAGCGCCATCGTGCCTCTAGGCCTGCAAGAAAACTAAACATGCTAGGGGACGCCCAGATATAACCTGCCTAGGCGCCCTCCCTCATCCGGGTATTCCCGTCCCCGCGCGCGCGCGCGCATGCGCGCACCTTCCTCTGCGCCTGCGCGCGACCGCGGAGTCTGCGTATTGTTACGTGTGGTCTCCCGGCTCTGGGGTTTCAGGGTGTCTGTGGCGAGTTCAGGACTTTCACCAGCTTTTCAGAGATTTCTAAGTGAGCCCGTACTCTTGCCCACTCCGAGAAAAATAAAGATACCTAACTAGAAAAGAAGTGTCAGATTATTTACCTCCGTGGACTGCTGTCCCTCTTGGCCCAAAATGCGTAGTTAGCTCTCAAATAACTTCATCCCGAATAGGAAGATTGAAATTCCCCTTAAAAGCATTAGGGAAGCAAGTTGCAGCTCCGCAGGGACTAAATTAGAGACCTTTAAAATTATTTTGATTTTTCAACTACTGTTTCTATGGACAGAATTTTAAGTTTTTAACTTTAATGGCTATATTTAAATATATAAAAATACAAGTGGGCCCCCTACTTTGAGAAAAAGTTTTCTCTTTACTCAATACAGTCTGTGTGCAGGTGGTCTGACATGATTTGTACAGCTCCAGGACGATGAACAGAGCTAGAAATCAGAGACAGAACACCTCTACACTCGATTTTTCAGTGTGGGTTTATGTAACTGAAACAGGGTAAAAGCAAAAGGGAAAACACAGTTCTAGTATAAATCTTTCAGGCAAGCTTGAGCTACTCATGATGAGCTTACCTTTCAAGGTCTTTTTGGTTATCCCTATGTGGAGTTAATAGGCACCATCTCTGCCTGGATCTCTGAATTCCTGCCTTGCTGCTTCTATCTCCTACCCTTGTGAAAGATATAATTTATCTCCTCTTTTGTTTGTATTTTGAGAAAGTTGAAAAAGAAAATTGCAAAGAATAATAAAACAGATAACCAGGTTTAAACATTAATATTTCATTGTATTTTCTTCCAGTCTGTTTTTCTGCAAAACCAGCAATAACAGATACATCTTGAACTAAAATAAAGGATCATATTCATATGATTCAGAAATTTTACCAGCATCAAGCTCTACTGACAGTTTAAAAGATACAGGTCACTGAAAGGTCTAAGATACAGAAAGAAAAGCCTAAGCAATCTCACATGATTTTTGAGGTCTTTTCTGAACCAAAAACCTTTATACATTCAAATTCTAATTCCCATCATGTGAAAATATGACATTTTTCTGGACTAAGACCTTTGAAAGTTAAATGAGTTTGAGTGGGTAGCCCCTAATGTGACTGCTGTTCTTAGACACGGAAAACATAGACTTGGGCCTGACCATGTGAAGGAATGAGAAAATGTGGCTCTTCACAAGCCAACAAGAGAGGTATCAGAAGAAACCCAGCCTGCCAACCCCTTGGCTGTGGACTTTCAGCCTCCAAAACTGAGAAAATAAGTTTTTGTTGTTTAAACAACCCAGTTTGGCACACTGTGTGGCATACTTCTGACACACAATGATAGTCTCCAATGAGGGTAACAGTCATGTAACAAGCTTTATTTTGTATCCCAGAGATTGCTTAGCTATGGAACTGTGCTTACTAGATTATGAATTAATTTACTGTAAGTGATGACTTGGCCAACTCTATCATGTTAAGTATATTCAAGAGAACATCCTGTTCTTCATAATCTACTATTTTCTCACTTTTTTTTTTTGAGACAGGATCTTGCTTTGTAGTTCAGGCTGGCACTGAGCTCACTATGTAGCCCAGCAGGCAAGCTTCAAACTCAACAATCCGCCTGTCTCTGCCTCCTGAGTGCTGGGATTACAGGCGTGAGCCACCACACCTGGCCATAATCTATATTAATCTATTTGCTCAAGGACTATAAATAAGATTCACCTAACTTTTTCTTTCTCCCTCATTGGTATTTCTGTATTATAAGTAATAAGTGGGTCCTTCATCAAATTCTTTTTAGCTTCTACCTAACATCTTCTTTAATATCCACCTGCAGTTATATTTCTTTGTTCTACCTCCTCTAGTGAAAACAAAAACAACAACAAAACAAACCAAAAGCCTCCACAATGCTCCAAGAATTTTAATGTGTATCTTACATTCCATTATATTTAGCCATAGGCATAGCTGTGCTACTTACACATATTTTGGTAGAGAAAAATAGAATAATTTGATTTTTTTAAATTAAAATTTATGTGATGTCGTTATACTTGTTTTCTGAACTAATTTTGTCATCCTTACATTAACTGCTCTCTTCATTTCTACTGCTTCTTAGATCAATCAGATAGAAGTACAAAATGAATTCAGTAGAACACCAGGGAGCTCACATTAATTGCTGAGAATGCTGATTCAGGAGTTTGGCAGGATACCGCATAGTCTTGCCTGCTGGAGTCACATTCAAGGTCACAGCATGACAATCTAATTAGGACAGAAAATCTACACAGTCTCCAGTCACCTCTGCCCAGCTGAACTCTTGGACTCCTCCCCTGCTATGAAGAGTTTGCACCAGCCAAATGCAGAGTCCAAAGGGCAGGGGCCACTAACTTGAAGGCCTCTGATCCAATGAGACCATTAATTTAGAATGACTGTGGCAGATTGAGCTATAGCAGATAAACATTCGTGGGTTATTAATTATATTTTAAGTGACTATTAATCATCATTGTAGATTATCCTAGGATGTCATTTTGTTATTCTAAAATCTAAGAAGTTATCTTGTGTCTCATATGAACTATCTTTCAGGATAATAGCTTACCAAAGAATGTTCATTTTATTCTGTTTTCTGTTGCAAATAGAAAATACTTGTCCCTGACTAACTCTGAAATTAAAGACAACTGGTTTATTTCAGCTCACAGTGTTGGAGGCTGGGGAGTTCCCAGACAGCACATTTGGCAAAGGCCCCATGCTGCTTCCACTCAGAAGCAGAAGGAAAGCAGAAGGCAAGCAGGCCTGTGTTCTTGAGGCAAAGCTTCAGGGGATCCCTCACGTCATGCCGATCCACTTTTATAGGAACTCTGGTAATATAACTCTGTGACGGTGAGAACTCACCCCCGCCATAGGGTGTTAGTCACTTTTAACAGCCTAATAGCCTCTTAAGGTCCCAGTTACCAAAAATACCACAGCGAAAATTTCAATATGAATTTCAGACCGGACAAAGCACATTCAAAACACAGCAATGTCTTTCTTTAAAATCTTCGATTAGCTTGTATTCCCAGTGAAGTAGTGAATTTAAGCTGTAATCACCACTAGCTGGTAGAAATATTAAACAAGAAGCTAATGGAGGGATGTCTTCATCTCTTCAAGTTGCTCAGAAAAAAATAATCATAAATAGGGTGGCTTAAACCAGGACGTTTATTATCATAGTTTTGGAGGTTGAAAAGTCTAACATCAAGGTTTGCAGTTTGGGTTCTTAGTGAGATCACTCTTCCTGGCATTGTATTATTTTTCATGGGCCAGAGGAAAAAAAGAAGCAAACTCTCTTCCATCCCTTCTTAGAATGACAAGTCTCAGGAGCTATCAGGACTCCATTGTAATGACCCAATAACCTCTCAAAGACCCCTCAGGAAAGACCATTACTTTGGGAATTATGGTTTCAACATACATATTTGGGGGAATATAAGACTTTATAGCCAAGAACTTTATAAAAGGTGAATCTGACTAAGTCATCTGGAATCTATTGATTAATTTTAATACAGTTAATAGGCCATTGTGTACCCCTGAACATGGTGTAGTGAATAGCAATACCAAACTCTTCGGCCTAAATCTAAGGAAGCACAGTGCCTCCCTATTTTTGGGTATTCAGGGGATAAAGGAAGATACATGTAAAACCAAAATTATATAATCAAAAGAATTCATATTGTTAAAAAGCAAATGATAGGGGCCGGAGGGTTAGCTCAGTGGTTCCGGGAAGCGCAAGGTCCTGAGTTCGATCCTGGGTAACCACATACAATGCTGGGCGTGGAGACACGCCCACCAACAATCAACACGCCCACCAACAATCAACAATAGACACTTATTGGATATTCCATATTAATAAATTATAATAATAACCCTGTAAGGAGCATACTAATGAGCAACCCTATTTTATCAATGAGGAAAGTAAAGGCACATCCAAAGCAAGCAACATGTCCTACACCAGTAAGGAAGGGTCTTTTCTCTTACTTGCAATATTACTGCGAGATCAGGCAGTTGTCAACTTAAAGTAAGTGTAAGGGGAACAACTACACTTGGCTACAAGTCATTATTTCTTGAACTCTTCAATCTCAGTTACTTCAACTTGACCAGATTCCATGTGGCTTTTCTCCTCTTCCCATGT
>PVIC010033767.1:0-19969 GCA_004025085.1 Thryonomys swinderianus | reverse complement strand
AAAAAAAAAAAAAAAAAAAAAAGAGAGAGAGAGAGAGAAAGTGCTTATTACTCTGATTTGATCATTACACTTTATACACATGTATTGACTTATAATACTATATCCCATAAATAATTAGAAATATTATATGTCAGTTTAATTTTTTTTTTGCTTTTTGAGACAGGGTCTCGTGTTGTAGTTCAGGCTGGCCCTGAGCTCACTATGGTGCCCAAGCAAGCCGCCGCGAACTCAGCAATCCTCCTGTCCCTGCCTCCCGAGTACTGGGATGACAGGTGTGAGCCACCACGTCTGGCATTGTAGTATGCGGTATTGATTGTTGGTGGGCATGTCTCCACGCCCAGCATTATATGTGGTTACCGGGGATTGAACTCAGGACCTTGCGCTTGCGAGACAGGCGCCGGAACCACTGAGCTAACCCTCCGGCCCTGTCAGTTTAAATTTTGAAAAAAAGAAACCATAATCATTGGAGCAGGGAAAGTTTAATCTGAAGAATTATTAGCAAAGGATTAGAATAGTAAGAGTTTAACTAGTTAGACACAAAACCTTTAAAAAAAATACAGCAATAGTACAAAGCGAGACCCTGTGTCAAAAAGCAAAAAAAAAAAAAAAAAAAAAATACAGCAATAGCATGCAAAGGAAGTAGACACTAGCCCTCGAGCCAAACTGAGCAATCTAGGAACATTCTGCTTGTCCTTTTAGGCCCCAGGGTGGGAATTCTGTCTCTCACTCGGAGGTGGAGAATTGCTGAAGTATTGGTGCTGGGAGATGCTTGGAATCTGCCCTCTGGCGGCTGTAAAGCGCCATCCGCATCCCAACAGAGGTGCTGTCTGGAGCTCCTAGTAAAGTCCACCTTGACCGACCCTGACCGAGGGGTGCCACGCAAGGGTATTCACAGAGAAGTGCCTCACTGGTGACACTGCATTGCAGGCTGGCAAAAAAGACGGCAAGGGGACGTTGCTGGCGGCTAGATGCTGCTGGTCGCTACACCCTGTAGGATCCTAGAGCTGGAGAAAGCAGCTTCTGCAGGAGACAGGGGTTGAAGAAAGAATTGAGCTACCTCCCGCGATGTTTTCGGTGGCTTTTGCTAGACTTCCGGCCTAGGGAAGCCAGCAGATCAGGAGATGACTGATCTTGAGAGGACAGTCTGTTACCATCCCGGATCGTGTGAGGAGGGGACCTGCCATACCTCGGGGAGCCACACGGGGGAAGCAGTAGGGTCAGTCACAGACGAACTGGGGAGGAGTGTGGGCAGGAGAGCGATATTTGGTTTCTGGGGGAAGGGGCTGGGTGAGCAGATTTACGATTGGCCGCTGGAGTCATTTCACTGGCTTTGGACATGGAGGCGCTCTGCCGCCGTGATATAGGGGGCGGGGTGGCAGAGCTGGCTGGGGAATGCGCTGGACCTGTCAGTGCAGGATCCAGGACAGAAGCAGGACCGTGTGTGTGGAACTTCGCCGGAGCTCCCACTCCATGTGGGTGGCCTGAAAAAAGACTGGACACCAGGGGGAGCCACTACGATGAGTTCCCACCGTAGCCCATGTGGCATTTCTCAGACACAGCATGCACTTTTATTTTTGCTTTTATCTTCTTTTCCGATTGTTCTGCCCAAGTTCGCTCTGCAGAGCTGGTTTGCTCCATACCCCTTCACCCCGCACTTGTCAAATAAATTTTTGGCCCCGTTTTGGCCTTGTCTTGTCCAGTTTCTTCTTCTAGACAAGGACCGGGAATACGTTTTGATTGGCGAGCCTTTTTTTTTTTTTTTTTTGAGACAGGGTCTTGCTTTGTAGTTCAGGCTGGCCCTGAGCTCACTATGGAGTCCAGGCAAGCCTGGAACTCAGCAATCCTCCTGTCTCTGCCTCCCGAGTGCTGGGATTACAGGCGTGAGCCACCACGCCCGGCACTGTGGCATGCGGTATTGATGGCTGGTGGGCATGAGTCTCCACGCCCAGCATTGTATGTGGTTACCGGGGATCGAACTCAGGACCTTGCGTTTGCGAGGCAGGCGCCGGAACCACTGAGCTAATCCTCCGGGCCTTGGCGAGCCATTTTTAAAGGAACCACCCATAACACTTGGATGTCTGGCATTTGGTCCTGGCTGACGAGGGTAGAGGAACAGTGATCCAAAGCACAAGAGCACAATGAAGGAGGTAGTTGGATGTGTGCACTCTGGACTGATTGCTTTGTGTTTGTTACTTACTACCTCTAGGAGCTGGCCAGCTCTGGGAGCGACACTTGCTTCCGAGTCAGGAACGCTCCAGGTAGCAAAGCATCAGAACACAGAAAAAAAGACATTTTAAAAATGGTTAAATGCATGCAAAGAAGCTAGCACAAAAGAAGGTATGTGCTTCAGAGCCCAGCACTGGGAAAGAAAGCCATGCTGTGCACCAGCACCTTCTACCGAGGCGGATTCCCATGGTGCCAGTGTGCCCAGCTGTCCTCACTGGTGCTCGGCAGGGAAAGAAGGGTGGATTTGGATCAGGGATAAAAGGTACCATCGTGGGGTGGGGGAGAGTCTCATAGACATATGGGACCAGAAGACACACTGAGATAGTGGAATTTCTTCATAGTTTCCACCCCCATCTTACTCAATGCTTGAATACCCTCTGCAAGACCCTATCAGGAACTGCTCCTTCAGATGTACAGGCAGAGAAAGAAAGGCAGGTGTCCGAAGCCCCCGTCCACCCAGACTCTCACTCAATACAAAGCTTTCTAAAAGAAGCAGACTCCATAATCAGTGATTATTTTAATGGCATCTACTTAAGGATGTAGTCTGACCAATATGTAGGTATTGTCTACACACTCTGTGCTTAGTGAATGGTCCCATTGTCAAAGTTTATTACACTGAAAGACACATTGCCACTGATACCCCCAAGTCTTCCCCCTCACTTTGGACATGCTTACCCCTTCATCCTTGCCCTTTTTGAAGGACTTGTAGAAGTCCTCTTCCATGTCTTTCTGTGGTTGCCTCAGTGTTCTGAATCAACTCAAAACGTTTATGGCGATTTCTGTCCAATCAAATATGGTGTATCCTCCTCCGTTTTCACCGGATCTGGCACCATGCAACTTCTGGCTCTTCTTCAACGTCAAAAAACACTTCTAGATTTCAGAAAAATTGGGTATAGAGTACAAAGAGTTCCCATATACTCTCTGAGAGGACCCCTACCCTCCTCATTACCAACATCTGGCATTTGTACTCTATGTAGGCAAAACTGATGAGCTGATATTCATGTCCTTATTAACTGAAGTTTTTTTGTTTGTTTTTGTGTTTGGAGACAGGGTCTCGCTTTGTAGTCCAGGCTGGCCCTGACCTCACTGTGTAGCCCAGGCAAGCCTTGAACTATGGCAATTCTCCTGCCTCTGCCTCCCGAGTGCTGGGATTATAGGCATGAGTCACCATGCCTGGCATTGTGATATGTGGTACCGGGATCAAACTCAGGACCTTGTGCTCGACAGGCAGACGGATGCTGGAACCACTGAACTAAATTCCTGGCCTTAAATGAAGTTGTAGTAGACATCAGGGCTTTTTCTGTGTGCTGCAAAAGTTATGGGTTTAGAAAATTGCAAAACATACATCCACTCCTACAGTATCACATGAGATAGTTTCACTGCTCCTAGACTCCCTCCCGTGTGCCACACCTACCCGTGTCTCCCTTCCTCCCTCTCTAAACTGCTGGCAGCCACTGATCATTTTACTCTATTTATTTTTGAGACAGGGTCTCAGTTTGCAGTTCAGGCTGGCCCTGAGCTCACTATGTAGCCCAGGCAAAGCCTCAAACTCAGTAATCCTCCTGCCTCTGCCTCCTGAGTGCTGGGATGACAAGTGTGAGCCACCATGCCCGGCACTGTGGTGTGTGGTACTGATGGCTGGTGGGCGTGAGTCACCTCGCCCAGCATTGTGTGTGGTTACCTGGGACCAAACCAGGGACTTTACATTTGCTGGGCAGGCGCTGGAACCACTGAGCTAAATCCCAGGCCCCATTTTACTCTCTTTAGAATTTGCCTTTTCCAGAACGTTACATACCTGGAACGATACAATACAGAGCTTTTCAAGACTGACTTTTTTCACTTAGCAATATATGTGTAAGACTTCTGCATGCATTTTTCTGACCTGACAGACTGTTTCTTTGTAGTGCTGAATAATATTCCACTGTGTGGATGCAACATGGCTTTGTTTATCCATTTACCAACTGAAGAACATCTTGGTTGCTACGAAACTGTGGAAACTACTTTTTTTTTTTTTTGACAGGAGATGAGGATCACTTTATTTATTTATTTATTTTTGAGACAGGGTCTCGCTTCGTAGTTCAGGCTGGCTCTGAGCACACTATGTAGTCCAGACAAGCCTCGAACTCAGCAATCCTCCTGTCTCTGCCTCCCAAGTGCTGAGATGACACGCGTGAGCCACCACACCCGGCACTGTGGTATGTGGTGTTGATTACTGGTGGGCGTGAGTCTCCATGCCCAGCATTGTATGTGGTTACCAGGGATCGAACTCAGGACCTTGCGCTTGCGAGGCAGGCACCGGAACCACTGAGCTAACCCTCTGGCCCTTTAAAAATTTTTTTGATACATTTTATTGGTACATTATATATACACATCAAAATTACACTCCACATTGAGAATTTGTGCCAGTATATGACACAACTTAATTCTCATTTCCCCCCCTCCCCACCCACTGTATCTCCCCCCACCCCTATATACACAAGCTTTGTTTCCTTTTTTAATTATCAATTTTTTCTTTCTTCATTATTTACCCCTAAACCCAATTTCCCTTTGAATATTTACTATTTCACAATATCAATCATGCATTCTGGAACACATTTATAACTTCAGTTTCTCATATCAGACAAAATATACAGTATTTACACATCTGTGACCTGTTTATTTCACTTATGAGTATGTCCTGAAGGTACATCGATTTGAGTATAAATGATTTGATTTCATCATTCTTTATGGCAGAGTAATACTCCATTTTATTTTAAAAACCACACATCTTCTTTATCCATTCTACAGTTGATGGGCGTTTTGGTTGTTTCCAAGATTTAGCTATCACAAACTGAGCTGCTATAAACATGGGTACACATATGTCACTGTGATAGGAGTCTTGTAATTCTTTTGTGTATATCCCTAGCAGGGGAATATGAAGGTCAAATGGAACTTCTAATCCTAGTTTTTTGGGGAATCTCCACACTGATCTCCATAATGGTTGTACCAGTCTACATTCCCACCCACAGTGGAGAAGGGTTCCTTTCTCCCCACAGCCTTGCCAGCATTTACTGGTGGTTAATTTCACAATAGCAGCCATTGTTGTGGAGTGAGATGAAATCTCAGAGTTGTTTTCATCTGCATCTCTCAATTGGGCAGTGACGTTGAGCATTTCCTCATATACTTCTTAGCTGCTTTTACTTCTTCCTCTGAAAAGTGTCTGTTCATTTCAGATGCCCATGTGGGTACTGCTGTAAACATTTGTGTGAAGCTTTGGCCTGGGCTGGTTCATTTCACCTGGGTAAACAGCAAGGTGTATGATGGCTGGATCATCCAGTAAGCCTCTGTCTACTTTGTAAGAGACCACCAATCTGTCTTCCAAGTTGCTGCGCCGTCACTCCCACCGGCACGCCTGTGTTTCTCTTGGTCCACATCCTTGCCAGGCTTTGGAGTGGCCCATCATTAGGCTTTAGCTGCTCTAGTAGGTGTAGAGTGGCATCTTACTGTTTCAATTTGCCTTTCCCTGGTGACTTAGGAAGTAGGAAGTGTTGTCATATGCATATTACCATCTGTATATGTTTTTTAGAGGAGACTGTTTAAATCTTTTGCCGATTCTGAATCAAGCTGGTTTTGTATTGCTGAGTTTGAAGGGTTCTTTGTGTACTTTGGATAACTGGCTCTCCTCAGACGTGTTTTGCGAAGAATTTCTCCCAGTCTTTGGCTCCTCTGTTCTTCACTCACCAGTATGTTTCACAGAAGCTTTTCATTTAACATGTTCTGTCTCGCCAATTTTTCCTTCCATGGATTATTCTTTGGGTGTTGTTATCTGAAAACTCGTTACCAAACCCAAGGACATCTACATTTTATTTCTTTAAAGATAATATGCATATTAATGTTACAAACTGCAGCCAGAAGTGTTCAGAGAATATTTTAATTCTCAACACTCTGAAGAAAAAAAAAATAGAGGCCATCTTTGCAGCATTTGCTGGTTTCACTGGTGTAAATCCTCCTGCGTGGCCAATTCCAGGGTGCCAAACTGATATCACCTGAGCAGAGAATTGGGCAGAGACCCTCACCACTGGCTGTTTTGCACCTGTGAGAGCCAATGCCAGTACCTGACTGCTTGTCTGTTAATCCCAGTAGCTTGAAAGAAGTCTTCAGATGTCCTGTTTGTTTGTTTTCTGTTTGTTTTGCTTGCGCTGAGGCTTTCTGCCTTCTGGGGTTTTTTTTTTTTTTCTTCTCCGGTGAGCTGTTTATTCATTTGGAAAATGACTTGTGAGAATTTTAGAGGTCAAGGGTGAAGGTGGCTTTCTCCAGACAGCACCAGGGGCATTCCAAACCTGGCGTGTGGCTGCTGTCAAATCGTTGCTTTTGAAATAGTTCACCAATCAAAAGTATTCCAGGTCCTTCTTGCCTCGAACAAGGAGTTGGATGACACAAGCCAAAAACGGTGCCAAAAGTTTATTTCAAAGGTGAGAGAGGAGATGAAGGTATAAGGGAAGATCTGGCTCTGCAGAACAAACTTGGGCCAGTCAAAAAGGGAAAGACAAGCCAGGCATGGTGGCTCACACCTGTAATCCCAGCACTCTGAGAGACAGGAGGATTGCTGAGTTTGAGGCTTGCCTGGGCTACCAAGTGAGCTCAGAGACAGCCTGAACTACAAAGCGAGACTCTGTCTCAAAAAAAAAAAAGGGGGGGGGGAAGAAAAACTAAAAGATCACATGAAGTCACGTGATGCGCTCTGGTCTCCTTTGTGGCAGTGCACATGTCAAGGGAGCCAGGAGAAGGTCTCCAGCCCCGGGGGTACGCCCTACCTGCACTGCAGGAGGACTTTAGATCTACTGAGGAAAGGGAAACTGGACTATGTGAGCATGAGTCTCTCCCTTCGCCTCTGGCTCTGGCCCTGGGCCGTGGTGGGAGGTGTGGAAGAACAAAGAGCCTCTCCCCCTCAGCAAGTTTCCCACAGCTACTGTGAGAAATTGAGTGGCTGAGGCAGCATAAGTCACTTGTGGCTCTGGAGGTAGAGTCAGACATAGGCCTCGTTGGGCTAAAGTTCAGACATCCCGGGTCTGTTCCCGCTAGTCACCTCCCCTTTCCCAGCATCTAGAGGCTGTTGCCCTCCAAAACTTGCAGCAGCCAGAGCATCTAGGGGCTGGGCTGACACTGCCTGCTAGCCTCCCTCTCCCATTTAAAAAGTCTTTTAACACTCTGTAGCCTACATTTGTAGTACATAATGACGCGTTCCTTGTGTGGAGTTGGTGCGCACATAACACATCTCAATTCTTTTCTCATCACGCCCCCATTTCTTGGTCCTCTTCCCTTTTACAAAAGATCTATATCTGTCTTTTATTTTGCTCTTTAATTTATACTCTGGGCTTCTCATATAAGAGAATCAACGTGCCATTGAAGGTTGTGATTTATTTCACTTAAACGTATGGCCTTAAGGTAGATTCATTATCCTACAAATGACTGAGGTTTATCCTTCTTTGTGGCCGGGTAGTGCTCCATTGTGTGCAAACACCACATTTTCTTATTCTTTTTTGTCTTTTTGGTACTGGGGATCGAACTCAGGACCTTGTGCTTTCGAGGCAGCCATGGTACCACTGAGCTAAATAACTGGCCCCACGTTTTCTTGACCTATCCATCTGTTGGTGGGCATAGAGGCCCCTTCCAAGATTTAGCTATTATGATTTGTGTCACTAGAAACATGCGTATGCAAGTATCCCTGTGGACTGATACCTTCACTCTTGGGAAGGCACTTTCTTAGAGGGGAATAGCTGGACTGAATTAATTCCACTAAGCTCACCTCTATAATCTTGATCACTTCAAGGTCAATGGACTGGCAGGCTTAATTCTACGTGCTCTCTTGCTCCCCTCTGCTACAGAATCTCACATTTTCACAGGTTCTGGAGCTAAGGACGTGGGCGTCTTTGGGGAGCCCTCCGCCTGCCCCAGCCCTCCACAATGCTCCTTCCTCTGAACATGCTGTCCTCTTCTCTACTGCTGAGGCCGGGACGCTGTCTTTGGTTAGGTCGACTCCCTTCTGGCCCATGGACCATGCGCACTTGAGGGCCATGGCGGATCAGGCATCAGTCTTCTCTGCACGAGCCCCTCGCTCTCCACTGAGCTTTTCCTCGTAACATACGGTTGTGAGGAAACCCCTTCTTTCCAACAGCCCATTCTCCTGGTCGCCTCTCCCATAGTTACTACCCAGGCGCTTTCTTCATAAAGAGCAGCCTGCCTTTGGTAAGCTGCACTCCCTCACCCACGCACACATTCCCACGCCTGCCTCAGGTACCCCATGCTCCAGGCCCGCTCTCGGGCTCTACAGCACAGAGCCAACACGGAGGGTCCTCGCCCTCTAAGCTTGGAGCGGAGCGAGGAAGAAAGGCGTGACAGTCTCAGCCCACTGTGGCGAGCACAGGGCTAGGGTAGCTTCGCGGGGCCTGAGCCGGCTTTGGTGGCGGCGACACCGAAGCTGACAGAGGCCACAGGCACTTGTTGGACACAGTGAGCACCGCGTTCACTGCAACGTCTGCCTCAGCGGAGCAGCCCTCAGCTCTGGCCCCCAGGGACCTGCTGTGCAGACTCGATGGCTTTTCATCCTCAGTTTGCGAGGTCACCAGGCCACACACTGGCTCCCTGGAATCATCCTCCCTCACGAGCCACAGAGAGCTGTTTGTTTTCACGCTGCTCCACCCCACTGCAGGTATCCTTTTCCTCAGCGGCCCCTTCAAGTCTTTAATTGGGGCTCACTGCTCTTTTATAGGTATTGCATGGGCAGTGTCCCCCATTTCTATGGGTTTGTCCCCAATTTAATTTGTGTATGTGTGTGTTTTTGACATAGGGTCTCATTCTGTAGTTCAGGCTGGCCCTGAGCTCAATCTGTAGCCCAGGCAAGCCTCGAACTCAGCAATCCTCCTGCCTCTGCCTCCCGAGTGCTGGGATGACAGGCGTGAGCCACCACGCCCGGCACTGTGGTATGTGGTATTGATGGCTGGTGGGCGTGAGTCACCACACCCAGCATTGTATGTGGTTACCTGGGACTGAACTCAAGACCTTGTGCTTGCTAGGCAGGCACCAGAACCACTCAGCTAAATCTCTGATCCAATTTTTGGATTTTTTTTTTTTTGAGACAGGGTCTCGCTTTGTAGTTCAGGCTAGCCCTGAGCTCACTATGTAGCCCAAGCAAGTCTCGAACTCAGAAATCCTCCTGCCTCTGCCTCCCAAGTGTTGGGATTACAAGCGTGAGCCACCATGCCAGCACTGTGATATGTGGTATTGATTGCTGGTGGGCGTGAGTCACCATGCCCAGCATTGTATGTGGTTATCAGGATGGAACTCAGGACCTTGCGCTTGCAAGGCAGATGCCAGAACCACTGAGCTAAATTTCCATCCCCCAATTTTTGGATTTTTAAAAACAGGGTCTCACTGTGCCGGGTGTGGTGGCTCACGCCTGTCATCCCAGCACTTGGGAGGCAGAGACAGGTGGATTGCTGAGTTCGAGGCTTGCCTGGGCTACATAGTGAGTTCAGATCTAGCCTGAACTACAAAGCGAGACACTGTCTCAAAAAAAAAAAACAGGGTCTCACTATGTAGCCCAGTCTGACCTTGAATTTACAAAGATTCCCTGCCTCAGCCTCTCAAGACTGCTCATGTTTTAGTGTGTGCCACTATGTGTGGGTAAAATCTCTGTATGTGACATTTTTTGGTGAGCTTCAGGCCTAAACTCAGCCTCATCTTGGTCCCTTAGCTCCCTCATGTTCAGCAAGTTCCAAACCGGCCTCAGTACCACCGTCACTTGCTCTTTGGCCCACAGTCCCTATTTCTGAAAATGGTACCACTTGCCAGCTAACTGCAGTTACCAAAAACCTCAGCACGGGCCGAGTCCATCCCTAATCCAAAAACCTGAAATCTAAAATGCTCTGGAATTGGGACATTTTTTGCCTCAAGTGTTTGGGAGAAGGGTCACTGTATTTGTATCGTCTTTGACTTTTTACTCACCTCCTCTTCCCAGTCACAAACTCCTAGTGATTCTCCTTCAAGCTGTAAGTCGTTTCCACTCCTGGTGCAGACGCTTCTGTTGCGTCAAGTACAGTGGCCTCCAGTTTGTCTCTCTGTCCCAGCCTCGCTGCCCTGTGACCCATCTTTCACACACACCGCTGAGGGGGCTCCCCGTGCCCAGCCCCTGCTACCTCTCAGTCATCCTTTTCCAGGGCCTTACACACCGCAGCCCTGGAGCACTCACCTGGCCTGAGGTCCCCACGTCACTGCACCCTGTTTTACACACCAGATGCTTCTGTTCATAACGTTCTCGTTTCCAGTGGTGCCTTCTCTGCCTGTCATTACGGTTCCCTTCCACACACCCTTACACAGCAGCTTCGTTTGTTTCTGGACACATCTGAAATGACAGAGGTCATTTTTCCAGTCAGCACACTTGTGAGATTCTGCCGAGCTGTGCGTGCCCACGGTTCCATCATTTACGCTGCACTGCGCTGTGTGAGTATGCCACAGCCATCGGTCCCACTGGAGAGATTCCAGTTGCTTCCAGTTCGTTGTGTTTGGCTCTGACAAAGCTGCTGTGAATATTCTTATACCTATCTTGGGGCGAACAGAACTTGTCAAGGTTCCTTTTCACCTGGGAGTAGAGATACTATGTCACAGGCTAGGCATCCCTTCATCTTCCACGTGATGCCAACTGCTCTCCAGAGCAGTGTGTGAGAGCCTTCCCTGGCCACAGCCCTGCTGGTGTGCCCTGCAGCCCTCCTGCTTCCAGGATGCACCTCCCTAGCCTCAGAAGTCACCAAGTTCCTACTTTTAAAAATACTCTTTGAATGTTTTTATAGATTTAAGGCACACATGTTATTTTTGAGATTCACAGTGAAATGCTTACTACAGGAAGTTAATGCATCTCTCATCTCATAACTACTCTCCTTTTTTTTTTTTTTGAGAGTACCTAAAATCTACTCGAACAAAAAAATCTCAAATGTACGAAATATAATCTTCAGGATGACATCAGAACTCTGGACTCTTCTACATTATAATTTTTTATGATGGAAGCTAGTTTAAATCTCTATAGAATGGAATTACTTGAAATGGTTCCACATCATAGGCCCACAGGCCATTGGAATGGTCTTCATGTGGACTAGACAGAAGGCGTTTTCTACTCTGCATCAGGCGTATGTCCTTGCTTTTCACTGAGGGTCTCTGCATCTAAAATCAAGATACTGGGTGTATGAGTAGGTCATAAACTTGGCTGGACATTTGTAAGTCAGAAATGAAAAGAAAGGTTGCTGATAAGATAAAGGACATGTGGAGTAGACCCAGGAAAAGCAAAGGAAACGGTCACCACCACATTTCAAACGCATACACACTTACATCCCTGGGAAAAAATGTTAGGTTTTAGTTAATATATTTATTACAGCAGGTCTCTAGTCATTATTGCCATGAAAAAGTTTTCAGGAAATTACACAAAATTCTTTAAGCAATTAGTATTAGCTTTGTTCTCTTTTACGGAGTGACACTTTGTTAATTTATGAAATATTTACAGCGTTTACAAAAAGCAAAAGAATGTCTAATAAAATTTCTTATACTTACAAAATTCATACATTATACTACTATATTCGAGATGTCTTATTTGGTAGACCAATTTAAGCTATGACATAAAATAATTTACAAAGATATATTTAATCTCTCTTAATTCATTGAAAACAAAACCATATTAGCTATAAATAGTCCTTTACAAATCATTGTAAAACACATTAATTGTTTTAACTCTAGCCTTAGCTTTTACAAATATACTTACTAAATGAATTAGTTCAAATATCAAATACAACTGTGCATTTAAAATTTCATTTAATACTATAAAACAAAACCTGAAAAAGCAGACTGCCCAGTACTTCAAGTAAAAAGTTGTAGAACCAGTTTTTATGCACGTTTGGGGGGGGGGAGACCCAACACCATTTAAACTGAAATACATAAAATACTTTCAAGAATACACTCAACAAATATACATCCGGGGCATTTATCTCAAAGCATGACGCTCTAGCAGCAGCTCACACACCCGAGGTTACCCTATGATTTGGCAGATCGGCTGCACGGACTAGAGCCGTGTTTGAGCAAACAGCCACTGAAGCAGCAGGAGGCACCCAACACGTGCACAGTGCAATGTATCAAATGGTGCCCTATGTGGGGTTTGCCACAACCTGAAAACAACTCAGTTCTGGGCAAGCTCATGAGAGAGTATAGAAAGTAGAACTGGCAATATGAAGAAAAAATCAAATCATATTTAACTGGGTCCCATCAGTTTAATATAAAAATATGCTTCTCTTAAAAATTAGGGGAAAACTTTTATATTCCAAAATTTCAAAATAATGAAAAACTCACCTGTAGAGACAGCTATTTCTCCTTCAGTCACCACTGAGGATGGTAAGAAAGTTGGCAATTTATTTAACACCTTGCTTCTGGAGAATGCCAAGGAAGCTGAGCTTAATTTGGTTTTGGCAGTAACACCCACCTTTAACGTTGGATTCATTTTAGAGAATCCAAAGCAACTAATGTATTATAAGCATCATGAGGAAAATCCTCTTGACAAGTACTTTCCCTGTCTGATTTAAAATAATGCTGTTGTAATTAAACCCACAAAATACGTATCATATATGTAGCATTTCTATACAGATAAATTAAATTTTATCTTTCAAAAACTGCTTTCTAAAGGTGTTAGGATTTTCCAGAACCGCCTCTTGGCACCTCTCTCTGACTGCCATGGGGACAATGGAGTTTTCTTGTAACAGGTATTCTAGAAGGCACATCTTCAGGAGTTTAAGATACAGTTAGTTCAAGTTCTACATGGAGGCAAACATTGTAATCTACTTTGTACAGATGCCCACAATTGTTTCTTTTATTCTGAGCTCAGATGAAGGGCCAGGGTCCCCCTCAGAAGTGAGTTTGCACGTGGGGCATCATTTGGGAAGAGGAGGTCGGAGGGTCCGAGAGCTTGGCCGAGTTGGCGAGCTGCAGCTCCTCCAGCCGCTTGATGTAGTCGTCCCGCAAGGCCAAGAGCTCCATGTAGCGCTGCTCCACGGGGTTTGGCTGCTGGAGAGAAACAGGGACATGGGTTACACTTTGTGCAGCCATACGCCAAGAATACATCTGCCCGCACATCTGCTGCAGCCACTACCTTGCAAATAAAGCCCTTGCACCAACAGTTAGCCTGATACATGTTTGTTCCTTCACACTGCACCACGGACACGCAGCAAGGAGTACTTGGAGTGCTAAAACAATCAGCTATTCATCAACAAGAAATAAGCAATGTACACAATTCCTCCTGTGTACACCAGCATCTTTAAAACTCTAGCAACCCAGACAGAGCTGTGATCTCCCACGTCGCTGTCCCCGGACTCGTTGCCCTCATTTCACTCTGGACAGCGGCTCTCAACTGGCACAGGCCCTCTTTCCTGTGCACAGCTGTGACTCTTCCTCAAGAAGTGAGTATCCAGAAACACACAGGATGTGTCCTTCAGATTTTACATCACTGCTACCGCCGTGTACTTCTGAGCGGTATTCTGACCTGATATTGTTTTCTGAATTTGATTCCTAGAACTGATCAGTGGGTCCCTGTGTGCCCATGCTGAGGGGAATCAGCACACAATGCTGTACTGAGCATCCTCGCACACATTCCTTGCACATATGCAAGTGTTTCTCCAATGAATCTTTCTAGGTGTGGGACAGCCGAGAAGCAGTGTGTCTCTTCAAGCTATGTGCTGCTAAATTGCCTTGTGTGGGCTCTTGCTGCCTGGACACTCCCCAGACCTTGGGAGCAGATTTTCTTTGGCTAACTCAAGGGCTGTTCCACGGTATGTCACAGTGGGCTGAGTCTGCATGGCTCTCACTACAGCCTGATATGTGCTTACTGTACATGCTTACACATGGCATGGCTGTAAGTCCTGGGTTTGCTTCTTACCGGCCAGACAACTAACCTGGAACTCTACTGACCTATCTGGAAAAAAAGAACCAAACCTGCATGGGCCTTCCCTATTGTTGTGACAGAGAAATGAATTAATAGTCTGTTTTGCAACAATTTCTTTGGTGGCTAAACAGGAGGACTGAAGGTTTAAAGGCAGATGTTATGCGGAAGCATAATATGATTCTTCCTATCATGTCCCAAATCACACAGCGTGCACATCATAAAAGATCTGGCTCAATCTCTACAGAAGTATATGAGGTATGACAGAAATACACAATGAATGTTTCAGTTAAAACAAACTTATTACAGGAATAGCTACATTGCCACAAATCACCCTTAAAATACTGGCCAACACTCCCCAACACACTTAGCCTTTTTTCTCGCCACTTCCTGAAGTGCTTCTGGAGTCTTTTTCCTGAGTGGTTTTACTTGCACTGTCATGGCGGCCTAGCTGTCCTGAACTGATTCAGAACATCGACATTTCATGGTCATTTTGACTTTGGGAAAGAGCCGGAAGCTGCCCAGGGCCAGATCCAGTAACTAAGTGGATGAAGACACACTGCCATGTTTTACAAGCTGCCTTTCTGTTGGAAAGCAACACTCACGGTAGTTTTGATCACACCTTGTAAAGGCAACCAAGAAAGGAGAATTCTAGAAGTGCTTCAGAAAGTAGCAGGAATGATGGGATACGTGTGTTTGAAGAGAATGGAAGTATTCTGAGAGGCATTCATGGCAATGTGTCTTATACTGTGAGTTTTTAAAAAATTTAAACACTATATACATACATATATATTTTTGTACTGATGAGTGAAATCAGGACCTTGCACTGGCCAGGCAGGCGCCCACTGAGTTATATCCCCGGCCCATGCTGTACATGTTGATGACACCTGGTACATCGGTACATTAGGTAATCAGTTTCATGGACAAGACATGTGACAGAAGATCTCCAAGAAAGTTAATGTTTTGAAGAGATCAGGAGCAAGTGTCCTGGAAAGCCTGAGCAACATATGGAGACATTATGAAAAATCCTGAAGGGGCCAGAGGGATAGCTCAGTGGTTCCGGCACCTGCCTCGCAAGCTCAAGGCCCTGAGTTCGATCCCCAGTAACCACATACAATGCTGGGCGTGGAGACTCATGCCCACCAGCCATCAATACCACATACCACAGTGCCGGACATGGTGGCTCACTCCTGTCATCCCAGCACTTGGGAGGCAGAGACAGGAGGATTGCTGAGTTCGCGGTGGCTTGCCTGGGCTACATAGTGAGCTCAGGGCCAGCCTGAACTCCAAAGCCCTGTCTCAAAAAAAAAAAAAAATCCTGAAGGTCTTCCTTTGGCGCAAGGAGTAGCTCCAGAATAGTCCTGCGTTCAGCTACATTCAAATATCTGCAGAGCCGTGAGCCCCAGCTGTGCGACTGTGTCTCAAGTGTCCTCTGTCTTGAGAGAATACTCATGAAATTTATGGCCCACTCTAAATACAGGATGAATCTCATTTTGAGATTCTAAACTTAATTACAAGTATAAATACTGCTTCCCTAAATAAGGTCATATTCAGTTGCTGGGTAGAAAAAGCTTTTGGGGGGGAGGAGATGCCATTTAACTTACTCCAGGTTACTGCAGAGTGAACTGGCAAAGGGCAAGTATAGATGTAACTGCTATGGGGTGTGTCTAGATAACTCCCTTACAGCTTCATGGGACCATAAGCCAGACCTGTGGCGATGACTGGATTTTAGGGGCTTATAGCTAACGCACTGTTTGGAGGTGGGGCCCGGTGGAAGAGGCAGGTCACTGTGGGCATTAACACGGAGGGCTGCATCTCCCTTCCCAGCTCCTCTGACCCTCTTTACTTCCTGATCCCATGACGTGAGCAGCTTTCCTCTGCCCAGAGCTCCCACTGTGCTGCCCTAGAGCCAGCTGAATGCAATCTTTATAGAGCAGGGGCCCAAATCAACTTTTCCTCTTCGCATTTGTTAGCGTTGGGTATTGGCCTCACAGGGATGGCCCTATCTCCCTCCCTGGCTCCTCCCTTAACTCTCTCGGCTTCCTGAAGGCCATCAAGTGAGCGGCATTCCTTTGGCCAGGCCCTTCCACTGTTGTCTTGCCCGAAAGTCAACTGGCCAGATTGCAACCTCTACAAAACGTGAGCCAAAATAAACTTCTTTAAGTTGTGGATGTTGGATATTGTGTCCCAGCGATAAGGAAAGTAAGAGAGACACCCAGTGATCTACTGGGATTGCTGCCTCGATTAGTGGTGTCTGGTCACCAAGGTCTATTACTGCTCTTATCCTAATCCTACTCCTGAAATCATTGCTGTTTTTAGTGTGGATTTGTACTGTCAGGTTTTCCAGAAGTGAACACACAATACCAGAACAGGGATGCTCCTAACACCCAGTAAATGCTGCCTGCTGATTTCTTTTGTCCATTTTTCTCTCTGTGTAGGCAAAAGAAGGTTAGATGCTATTCTAGGTGCTCAGGACCAGAGAATGAGAAAGCTGCTGTTCATGACACTTATCTTCCAGCAGGGGGAGCCATACAAACAAGGAATAAAATCCCTTGAGTGGGAATGTTGATCTGCGCACCAGAGAAAAGACAAGCAGGTTATGGGGAGCGGTGGGGCGCTGATTACTCTCGCAATTGGGTGTATGGAGGAGGCTGCACTGAAGAAAGGGGGAGCTAGGTAGGTATCTGCACGCGTGAGGAAAAGCGGAGAGGCCAGTGTGGCTGGAAGTGTGCGAAAGAAGAGGCAGCTAAGAGATTCGAGGTAGCAGGTGGGATGGGTGCTCCAGGGGGCCTCAGGCGCTGTGCGAGGAGAGCAGCTGCCTCACCAGTGCTGAGGGGAGGAGTGGTGTGGCCTGAGGGCCGGCTTGCAAGGACAGACTCAGGATGCAAGGGTAGCCCTCGAGTCCAGCTAAACGAAAGGGCCAGTGCCAGAGGGGCCTGCAGTAGGTGCTGGAGACCTACTCAGAAGGGCTGGGACTCTGGAGACGCTGGGGATCCCACGAGGCTCCCACCAGGTCCTCCTGACCCCTGGGCTGCGGTGTGAGAGAGAAAGGAGTCCAGGATGACAGGCATGGAGTCTGCACATGGAGATGGGGAAGATGGGGGCGGGGGGAGGCCGTGGGGCACCTGAGCTCTCTTCGGACAGCTTTTTCTGAATGAACAGTCTCTTCTTTCCCCCGGGCATCACAATGCCACCTCCTTTGTGTACCGAGTCTGTACGTCTATGTGGGTCGACTTCTGGGTTCTGCTGCGTTCTGTGTAAGCCCGACATACAGTACAGCAAGTACTTCAAGGTTTTAAACATTTTCCCATTTCGCTGTCTTCCAACATTTTGAGGAGAAGTGACTTCAGTATCATCACGGCAGCCAGTTAGTACCTGTCTGTTCAGTTCTCCTCCCTTCGTTCCTGCTCCGAAGAACCTGAACACATCCCATGTAACCCTGGTGACTTCTCGCGTGAGTCATTTCCTCATATTGGAAGTCGATAGCAGATGTATACACTGATCTTCGCATAAGCCCAGCTTTGTCTTACGTCTCAGCAAGGCGGATTTTGCCTTTAAAGTCTGACAGCGCAGTAGGGGTGGGATTGTGTATTCTTTGCATCTTTCAACACTGGATAGTAGACTGAAGACTGCAGGCGTCCAGGAACTGTATCCTCTGGCTTACATGAAGGGCTAACAAAAATTTAAGTGGCTAAATATATCCTTCTAGGTCTACATTTACACAAACGTATACATTTCTGTTTATACAGATGTATGTATTTTGTGCTGCGAGGATTATCCCCGGGCCTCGTGCATACTAGGGAAGCGCTCTACCACTGAGCTACACCCCTCCTATATTATATGATTTTCAAAGTCCTATGCAATTTGACTTTAATCTACTTCTGTATGAAATATTGTTCTACATAAGCAGACCTTTAAGAAAACCTAATGTATTTAATCCTTACCTCTATTATCAGATGGGGCCTGTGTACTATAATCCCTGGATTATGGTCCCACCTGCCCCTGCCGGCCTGAGGGTTCCATGTGAGCAGCGACAACCTTTTTTTCTATCTTTTTTCTTTTCTGTTCCTCTATTTCCTTCTTTTCTTTTCTTTGCCTCCATCTCTCCTTCCCTTCTTTTTTCTCTCATTTGCAGTACTGAGGACTGAACCCAGAGCCTCCACATTGAGCTACATCCCCAGCCTTTTTCTTTCTTTTTTAAAATTTTTTTTTGAGACAGGGTCTGGCTTTATAGTTCAGGCTGGCCCTGAGCTCACTATGGAGCCCAGGCAAGATTTGAACTCAGCAACCCTCCTGCCTCTGCCTCCCAGGTGCTGTGGTGACAGGCGTGTGCGAGTATGCCCAGCCCTTTTTCATTTTTTAAAAACAGGCCTTCACTAAGTTGCCCACGCTGGGCTTGAACTTATGATCCTTTTGCCTCAGCCTCCCAGAGTGCTGGGATTCCAGATGCGCATACACAGGGCGTACATGGTACTCATTGAGAAAATATTTTTAATTAGAAAAAGTACATGTCCTTCACAAGAACAGTTAGAGCCCTGGGCAAATTCCCATTGTACTTTTAACTTGATATTCTAACCACCGGAACAAATGCTAAGTACATTCTCTCAATGTGCTGCTCAAATCCCAGATGAAACAAGTGAAATGTTCTCAATCCTTGGACCCTGTCACATTTCAAACATTACCAAACTGCAGAAGCCTTTCATGAGAGTGGCAGGGACTTTGAAATGCGGGTGCCTGCTTGAAGCGGGCATCTCCCCAGTGAGGAAGGGCCAGTGTGTGAGTGGAATAAGCAATCTGGGGACGGGTGGCAAACCTAGGCCTTCGTGGCCGGCCACTGCCAGCAGGACTGGAGCCGGGCTGGGCTGTGAGAACAGGTGGTGGGCCACCCACGCAGGGCGGCCTGCAAGGCTCTGTAAGAGGCCACTGGGGAGACTAAGTACTTACAATGCTTCAAACAGCCCAGTCACAGAAAGCAGTTCTGGATCGGCACCAATGGGCTGTTTTGTCTTCTGATTTGGGATGCAGTGTGGGTAGGAAATGGAAAACCCAAGGATCTGTACTGAAACATGGAGTCTTTCAATTCAAAAACCTTTGCTGCCACTTCTGACTGACTAGTTGCCAGCTGAGTCTAGTACCCACTTCCAGGCCCAGTGTCTTTACCTGAGATAGAAAGCCTAGTAAAAATCCCTAAAGTTGGGCGCAGTAGTATGTGCCTGTAATCCCAGCATTTTGGAAGGCTGAGGCAGGAGGATTACAATTTCAAGTCTTGCCCGGACAACTTAGTAAGCTCCTGTCTCAAAACAAAAGAATTTAAAAGGCACAAGGATTGTAGCTTAGTATCAAGGTCCTGGGTTCAATCCTCAGCAGCCCCCAACACCCCACATTACTTTTTTTTTTTTTTTTGAGACAGGGTCTCTCTTTGTAGTTCAGGCTGGCCCTGAGCTCACTATGTAGCCCAGGCAAGCCTGGAACTCAGCAATCCTCCTGCCTCTGCCTCCCAAGTGCTGGGATGACAGGCGTGAGCCACCACGCCTGGCACTGTGGTATGTGGTATTCATGGCTGGTGGGCATGAGTCACCACGCCCAGTATTGTATGTGGAACTCAGGACGTTGCGCTTGTGAGGCAGGTGCCAGAACCACTGAGCTAAATCTCCAGCCCCCCACATTACATATTTTGATGCTGGCTGACCGAATACATACACCTAAACCAAAGAGTAAAAGCACTTTTCCCCTTAACCAGACCATCAGAATCTAGTTGATGTAAAGAACATTCTAATTATGGAGGTGCCTTATAATAAT
>PVIC010033766.1:0-20748 GCA_004025085.1 Thryonomys swinderianus | reverse complement strand
AGAGCCAGGATATGGAGGTGACTGAACTCCCTGAATTAGGGTGCCAGTTGTTGACTTTCAGGTTTCTGTGTAAATCCTGAGCTTAAGAGGCCACTCCCCTAACTCTACACCTTATCTCATTTTGGACTCCTTAGCACCCCCCTCTCTGCCTTCTGTCCTCAAGCTGAAATCAGACCAATCAGGGTGCAACAAGAAAAAAGATCCAAATTCCTCTTATGGTCAGCATATCATTTCCAGTAAACATGGGACCAAGGTAGATCTTGAGAAGGTCGCCACTCTGGCCATCCTTGCTGACCCCAGCTCAATACCTCACACTCAGTTTTCTCTTGGTCTAGACAGACCTGGTGCCTATACAGTCCCCACCGGCTGGGTGGCTCAGGAACCCTAAAGGAGGGAGCCCACTTGGAGGAGAGTATCAAAGACTGGTTCTGAGTTTTCCCTATCCTGAAAAATTCATGACTTTCTCCCTTCCTATAGACTAGGTCTGAAATAAGGACTGTGGCATAGAACACTCAGTCAATAAACAGAGTTGCTACAGGACCTCCCGAGACCCTAATCCTGCAAGCCAGGTGCCGGCCGGGTGACTTTGCCCCAAGAACTGTCTTCAGTCCCTTCTGGTGTGGAAAGGCATGTCTTTGCTGACCATGGGCTCAGAAAAAAGTAACACTATTAGGTTAAGGAAAAGGCGTCAAAGTCATTCAGGTGACAAATCTTGGCACAGAAATACTAGCCTCACATTTGTACTGCCTCAGTTTCCCTTCATAGTTGTGAGAAAAATGACATGACTTTGAGACAGGCAGCAAGGGGCACAAGCTTGGGAACATTTAGACCCAAGGACAGTGGGTTGTATTCCAAGATGGGGTCTGCAGTGGGTCTCCTGTAGATAAGAGCCCCCCTGGCCAGCAGAGTTAGCCCGTCAGCTCTGCTATTAGCTACTGCAGTCACTCAGGAAAGCTCTACAATCCTGTGTGTTCAGAGATTTGTAGCAATGAATAAAAACTAAAGTTTCTAAGCCTTTATTGTGTAAGTGGTAAATATGGTCAATGAGGGAATACATGTACTGCCTCTAGTGAGTGTCCTTTAGATAATTCAAGAGCAATGTATGCTCTTAAGTTTATGTAAAGTCGCGCTGTTTTTAAAGAAGCTAGAGGAGCAACAGAAAAGCCAAACCAGTTTCTAACCAGGTCAGACCCATCGTTCCCACTTTTGGCTGAGAGTCAGATACCCAAGCAGCACGTTTATTGCTTTCAATCTGTACTCACAGGACATTCGTTATCGCAAGCTCACGGTGGGCCGCTGCTCATCTTCTGGCCTTTCTGTAACTTGAATATTTTAAGCTCGTGTTTTGCTGTCCTTTTTACCATACAATGAAGGTGTTAAGGGATATTTTTATTCTAAATATAACGATTTCTCATCTATTTTGTTGTGTGATTTGAAATTTAGTATACTAGCCTGTACTTTAAAGCTTTAATTGCCCATAAACATTGCCTTCTTACTCAGCCTAGAACATAGGTGCGTCAGGAGACAGTTTTTAAGCTCATGAGGTCAGGCTGAGATAAACTGTACTATCCAGAGACTGTCATACAGAGACTGAAGTTCAGAGCTGCCGGTGGAGAACGGAAGCTGTACCCCGAGTCACCGGTATATTTCTGGGCATCTGTACACCATGACAGTGTTATGCCGGACTCATTATAAACCCATGGAGCTTTTGGTTACATGAGACAGGCTTTGAACCTTTGTAAAATTAATCTTAATTTGCTTCTAGGGCAGTGGTGGTGAGCCTACATCATGCAGTGAGCTGTTTGTATCACTGAAAGCTCTGAAAGGCTTGCTTTCACTGGTGGGGTGACTGGACACTTTCAGATGCCAGGTTTACTTGAACAGCACATGGAACTGTAAGCTCGAATCCAAACTCACACCATAAAAATCCATACATTCATGGCTGTAATTTAGAGCAATGGCTATTAAGTGACAAAAGGGGGAACCTGACGTTTTTAACATGCTAGTACCAATAAAAGCATCAATAACCAAAAAAGATTAGTGAAAAGATTACAGTTAAAATGGTTTGTAGCTAAATTAGCCTTATAGTTTTCGCTGAAGTTCAGAAGGAAATGTTATTTGCAACAATTTTCAAAAAATCATTATCTGAAATTTATCATGAAAATTCTAAAATGGGGGATTTATTCCAATGAAGTGTTTAACTTTGGCCTATTTTTCAAGGCTTTCAGCTCCCAACTCCCCTTTCCTCCCCAAATGTAAGGTCAATCACCTTTTGCACCATTAAGAAATAGCTGTCAAGATTTTACAAATTCAAAAACTGAAACCTCTATCTAGTGTTCAGTTTTAAAAATTTCAAAATACAAGTCACTCAAGATACTGTTTGGCTAGGGACAGTAGCCCAGAAGGGCGACAGTCTCGATTTCAACAGAACATGCATGATGTCTAATAAAGACAGTGTTTCAAGCATGGCTTCTCAGGCCAACAGCTCAAGCCCAGACCCTGTACTGAAGGGCACAGAGCTACATTTGGTCCTTGTTGTGTCAGTGCTCCATATTCCCACGGTGATCCTCAACCCGAGTCCCCTCTGCTGAGTTGTCATGGTGGTTCTGGGGTCATGAAGCCCCTGATATAAAGAACAGAAGGGAGGATTTCAGGCTGATTTTCCTCAGAGAAGCTTGGGCTTCCTGCTGGTCCTTGCCTTTGCTAAGGGTGGCTATTTTCAGAGGAGCTCTGGTCTTTTTGCTTCTGTCTTGAGTGTTGCCTCCTGGCTCCAGGACAGACCCCTCAGCCCTTGCCTTTGGGGGCTTTCCGGCACAGAGCCTGCAGTCCTCCATCGGAGATTCCTCGGCCTCATGATACAGAGGCATACAGGATAGTTCTGTGGGCTCTGGGCCTTTGGCTAGATTCTACATCTCCATGGGTGGACAGATCTCTTGTACTCTTCTCAGTCATGTTTGGTTCTCTGGATGAACACTGTAGGCCCATTGTGTACATCTGTGCTCTCCATTTAATCTATTATCTTGTAATCACCTACTATAGGTGGCTGAAGTCTGGCTAAATGCACTGGACCACAGCCTGGTAGCTAACTATAACTAGGGCATTGCATACATGCCCCTCAGCGCATAGAGCCTTGAGACTGGCCAATCTCAGATTGCCTGTTCATCACCGCATGTTGTGAGTCTTCAGGCCTCAGCCAATCAAAGGTTACAACGTAGTCTTGGCCTATGCCCACTCTCGACTACATGTAAAAAAGCAACACCCCTGCTTACTAAAGATTTCAGAAGGGATTCTCTGAAATCATCCCAGAGTCTTGTGTCCTATCTTGTGCCTCACCCTCTTGGTCTGGGCCAAGATACCAGTTTACAACTAACCACGACTAATACACTTTCCTTGGCCCCACGGGGAATGAACATCATTCAATATAAAGTTGAGAACGATGTCATTGTGCAATAGGAATGTGGAAGTGGGAGGGCCCAGAGGAGTTTCACCCTACTCAGAAGCTAGTTCTGTCCAGGCAAATTCATTTTCAGAAACCCACATGCTGGCTGCAGAGAAGGCAAATCTGTCAGTTCTAAAACTGGGCTGTCCATGCTGTAGCCATTGGATTTTCCAGTCCTGGCCAAACTGCCCTTCTCAGTCCATGACGCTAGGAGTTATACTTGCTAAATGTACATAGTCAAACACTTGACCCATGCCTGAAAACTAACAATGTAGATAAGAATGACAACCATGAGAATCCCCAGGCAGCTCAGGAAGCTGCCATCTTGGAACACATTCTAGTCAACTGGTACTGACCACAGAATTAAGATGCCATACAAGGAAATGGAAGATATCTTTTTAACTTTTGTAAGGATGAGTAAAGCTACACAGTCACTTGGATATATCTCAGTCAAGTTTTTGTGTAATGCTTAATAGGCAGATTCTTTCTGTAAGACAGAATGAGTTGAGACAAGATCACACACAGCACACCAGTGTCTCGTCGATAAGCATTCAGTCACATGGTGTACATACCTTACCCTCTTGCTTTGGACTTGCTTATATCTCTTGCCTTGTCTTGATCTGGTTCCTCCACCACCACCCCAGCCCTCTCCTACTCCAACCTCAGCAGATTCTGAAACCCAAGGCTAAGGATGAACCAGAACAGCAGAAGCAGTCTGAGGAATCCTAGAATTGTATATATCAGGTGACGGGTAGCCTAGTGCCAGCAACACTATTTCCTTTTTGTCTGGATCATTTTAATGAATTCCTAGTCATGTTTTGAATATAAAATGTTACTAATAAGTTCGAGTGCTAAGAAATTTTCTGATGAGAGCCAGGTTTTCTGAGAGTCAAGAATGGGATGAGACAAGGATAGTCACTCCAGAGGCACCTGGGGAATCCCACTGATCCCACGTTATAACAAGCATCAGTAGAGACAGGTGAGGACAGGGGGCTGCCCCTGGCCACCCAAGTACATCTGCCTTGCCAAGAACCTCAGGGAGGGAACATGACTTGGGAAGGCTTGCCATGTTGAGTAAATGCAGTGACAGCCTAGAACCTCAGCAGAGACCCAGCCCTCATGGGGCTGAGAACCAGGCTTGCTGAGACATGGAGATTTAGTTGCCCTCAACAGCATTGTGTTCATGAGCCTCTAACATGACTCTGGGTAGACTTATCTCACCCAAGTCAAACTAATCCCTGCCATTACAAAAGCATGCCCAGTCAAGATGTCAGCACAAACAAAAATCAAAAGTGGGCAAGAGAAATGGATGTGATGTGGGGCTTGTGAGCCTCCTGCAGAGCTCCCCACTTAGGCAGGGGCACTTGCTTTGGGAGCACCTGGTGCTGTCCTGTCCTCCAAGTTGCTGAGACTGTGGGGCAGGCAACTACTATTCTGGAGGGTAACGGGAGGATGGGAAGGGATTCCAAAGGCCTGTAGTGGGAGGTGGCATGTAGTCCATGAGGGAAGTCCCCCTGCAAACCAGACATCTGGTCAACTTCACTACACTTTCCTGCTAGATGAGCCTGGGTTCCTGTAGTAAACAGAAAGCATGGAGGAGTCCTCTTGCTCCCCCCACCCCCAGCCTCATTCCACTTGGGCTCTGGAGGGCTGCATGGTGTCAAACTGTGCTCACAGCTCAGTCTTCATGAAAGGCTTGTGGACTGGACCCGAGATAGGCCATGTAACTTGGTCAAGCCACTCATGACACTCAGCTACTTGGGTGTCACTGAGACAACTCTGGTTGGCTTCCCACAAGCAGTCTGTAGAAAGGGATCACACGCAGCTCCCTGGGACTCCCAACTTTGACCACTGCTTTATGGATTATCATAGAAACTTGAAGATGGTGCCTAGGAGTGTTCAGTTTTTAGTCCATGAGATGAGAAGTTCTTTGTACTACACCAAATGCCATCTGACAGCAAAAGGCTTCCTTTGCTTATTCACGCGAGCAGCATGTTTTACAAAGAGTGAAAGCGACAGTTTATACTGAGAAGGAATTCCCTACAGAGGGCGAGTTAAGCAGCTGCCCTATTTTTAAAAATCAATAAAATAGAAGCAAATGAAGCTGTGATTTTCTCCTTTCCAAACACAGGCTTTGTACATACAACATGCTTCAGTTTCTGAACTGAAACCTACAGGTTCTTCACAAGTATATTCTGAACCTGTTGTATGAGGATTCAAGAGCAGGACGTGATAGTGTCAAGTGTCATACTACTGAGGTCACGTCCCAGCTCTGAGCTGGACAAGGAACATTTAGGTCTGTGTGGTCACACACTCAAGACACTGCTTCTGAGCACCTGTGTTTTCCAGAGTTGGGGTTAATGAGATGCACCCTTAAGACCAGGGCTTGAATTGACCAAAGCACAAGAGCCAGGGACACAGTCAGGTAAGGGGCTATAGTATGGCCAGTAAGATGACGGTCTTTCCCATTCATATCCAGAGTCAACTGCCCCCAGTGTGTGGCTGCAAGTTGAAAGTCTGACCCTCAGGAGCCACACCTTCAGAATGGATACTTGGGGGTCACCCTCTAACAAGTGCTGCTGCCCTGTATGTCCAGGTAAGATGGAGACCATGATCAAGTGGAGAAAACCTTTACCTAGGAAAGATGCTCGACTTGTACCACCTGGTAGGCCTTTACCCACTACGTGAGTAAACCCTATGGCCAGTTAGGATAAGCACCTACAACTCTTATGGGACTTTAGGGTTTGTGCATCCTAATTAGAAGCCACAGCCTATGGCATGGCTTAAGTCATTAGTTTTTGCAGAACTTCTTGGTGATTAGCCCCTTCATGGCTATTGAGATGTGGATCTAGCATTTACAGCTGTTCTTAGGTCCCATTTTCCAGGAAGTGCTAGAAATGCTTCCAAGTGAAACTTGTGAGAGGCTGGTGGGCTGTGTCCATGAAGCCTGGCTTGCCCTTTACTGGACCTAGTGACCAAGTAAGAAAGCCAGGCTGCCACTGATATGTGCTTCTTGGGGGCCAGGGCCTATCTTCAAACTCCTCTTGGTGCTGCTTAAGAGTGTACTTGGTACCAGGCACAAAATTCTTCTCTGGCTCCAGACTTCATTCTGGGAAGATCAGGGGGGGCCTAGCTCCTTACAGAATTTCAGAGCCAAGAAAGGACAGATCTCTTCCCTTCCTGTAAGCTAACAGAGGTAAGATTCATCCAAACTCTGCCACCATCTGCTCTTGGCATGAAATAAACCCAGCTTGGCTATGAGGATGAAGAGCCGAGGTTCACTTCTTGAAGACAGCAAAGACTGGCGATGCCTCCAGAAGCATTGTGTGGATCGCTCATGCCTTCTAACTCGTGTTCTCCTGAACAATTGTGTGTCTTCTGCACCGATGATAGTTTCAAATTTCAGTAGCAGTAAAAGATTTGGTATTTTCTGTGAGCTCAGCACAGCAGGCAGGAGGGAAGGCTCCACAGGAAAGATACAGGAACCTCAGTTCCCACAACAGTCCCAGGAGGCCAAAAGATCACATGGCTTCCTCTCCACTGAGAAGCACAGTGCACTGTTGGACACAATGGTTCCCTGCCCACAGGAGCAGCCTTGGAACATCTGCTAAACCTTTCTGGCCAGCAGGCTGGTACTCACTGCCCTCTGCATGTTCTTGCAGCCTAGATATTGACTCTGCCTCCTCGGATCCAGATGGTTAAGAAACCACATCTCTAGAGCCATCACAGACCCAGACTGGGCAAAAGTGGGGCTGGTCACTCAGATGGTGCCCACTTCCAATGGCATTAAGAGGCCTCGCCAACAAGCAGGCTCATGTGGGGCTGTTCACTGAAGACAGGGTTCCTTGGTGCCCACTCTGAGGACACTGAGCCACACAGTCCAGTGGGCTTATGTTCCATGGGATTCCTTTTGCCCTTTGGGTGTTACCTCAGAGGTTCAAGAAAGCAGAGGTTGTGAACTACCCAGCTTTGCAACATAGGGCGGATTTAGATAAAAGGACATCTGTGTCTAATGAGGACAAGTTTATTCTGAGCAGCACGTCACCTCCTGCAACTGAGTAAGGCAAAAACAGACCCTAACTGCATTAAAAGTTTGCAGTCATTTGGTTCCTGCAGGTCCGACAGAGCCCAGGATTGCTGTACACAGGAAGTGTGCTGATGCAGCCCAAACCCTTTCTCCAACAGCCTCTTGATAGCAAAGGCAGTTAGAAAAAAGAAATCACATACAAAGAAAAGCCCATCAGAATTACAACAGACTTATATAAACCCTCAAGTCAAGGAGAGGCTGGAGTGAAATATTTCAGGCCCTTAAACCTCCAACCTAAATTGGTATATCTGCAATGCTATCCCTTCCAGAAGGAAGTTTGGAAACAAGATACTTCTATGACAAAGAACACCTGAGAAGCTTCATGAATTGCTAAGTCTGGAAGCCAGGACCAGGAAAGGTGGACTCCAGGCCCCACTTGTCAGCTAATGAGCCCTGAGCATTCCACACTGCCTACCTGACCAAAGCCCATTTCCTTTTGCTTTTGAAGACATACTTCTATGGTGATACTACCCTGAATGTGCCTGAAAGTTATCTACTTCCTTGCAAAACAGTAAGAATGCAGAGATTTATGCAGAAATCATTGCTCTTTTAATACCTTCTCTAGATTCCTAGAACTTTCAGGTCTCCACTTTCCAGAGCTCTGCATTTTTACATCCTTGGAGAAGCCAGTTGTTTTGACACTCATTTTCTTTACTGTGATACTCAGAACAATTGAATTTATACTCAGATTAGTATTTTATATGTACCCAAGAAACCAGATCATACAGTACACCATGAGGTTTCAGCATAAGGCCCCCAAAATACCACCTTTCCTGAATTTAATTCATGCATAGCATGTGGAAACAGGAGTTCGAGGACTCAAGCTGTCCATATTGTCTGGATGAAAGGTTACAGTATCCATAGTACTAAGCTCTTTGTGGAAACATGTGGTCTTTGGTTTGCTTAAAAACCACCCTGAAAAACTTGGGATATAAGCCCCGTTAAGTCTCCTCCATTCTCTACACATACCCCCCAGTGGAAATTGGGCATCTATTTAGAATGGAACATCTGTTAGATGAGGTAATGCCAGCCCAGGCTCTCAGAAGCCACTGGCAGGTTTTAGTTTCTCCTTTAAGAATTGGAACTGATGAGGAAAAAATTCATGAACAAAGTCTGATGTTCTTAGAAGTCAAGCTGAAGGAACTGAAAGTCAGTGCCATGTTCTCTATAAGACACTTGACATAGCTTTTATTGCCCAAGAAGCCATTGCACAACTCAGTACATGGTGACAATTTTTCACTAGAAGGGGCTCTGGCCCACTGACTCTTCAGGGAGAAGATCTCTGAAAACCTGTAGACTTGGGGAGGTTCAAGAAGACCCTCCCATAGTTTTAGGTTTTAACGTATACTCAGACTGTTGGCATGACACCGCATTGCCAGTCTACATTCTTTGTCTCGTTTTTACAACGTGTCTTGGGGCACTTGTTCTTGTCCAAAAACTGAAGCAGGAGTCTTAAGTCTTCATAGAGAGTAAAGTCACTATGCAGTCCTGCTGCTGTCCTATTAAATATGGCAGCATCACTTATACAGGTGAAGGACTCCACGTTCAGTTTTGCATACAGTGTTGGCTCTAGTAGCGCCATGAGTTTTCACCAAAACCTTGAGCTCAAAAGGCTGGGTCTACCACAGGTCAGCACGGTTGGGCACATTCCCTCCTAGACTCCTGTGAAGGGATTACAAGGGTCTTTCTGGAACATAAAGTCAACCACATACAACGCTGAACAAAAGCTTGGGAAGGATCTTGAATAGAGACAGTGACACTTAAGACCTGCTGAAGAAAAATCTTTCCTGAGATCTCATGGGGTTGACATGGGAGAGAATGATTTGGGGATAGCGCTAACCACAGTTAAGTCTAGTCTTACCCAGAAGGTTTCATGATGCTAAGGCCAACAATTCTTCCAAATTACTCTGATGAAATCCACCCTACCCACCCAGGGAGGCAGGACTAGGCTGGAGTAACAGACATAGCTGGCCCCATAAGGAACCCTGTGTCTTCTTATCCCTGGCATAATGGGATGGCACAGTACTCTCACATCCCCTCTGAAGCATGCTATGCAATCTTTACACCTAAGTTCATAAAAGAAAAGTCTTGAGACGATGTAGGAACACCAGAAGTTGCTCCAGAATGAAACTCACAAACCAAGCTAGGTCTACATTTTGTCCCCATGGGAGTTGCAATAGATTAGAGATGGTCCCCAAACTGGGGTTCATGGAGGCCTCATTGTCTTCTGATGGATAGATGCTTAAGGCAGCCCTATAATGGGATTGCTACTTCCCACTAGCAATTTGGAAGGACTGTTCAAGACCCTCTGCAGTACACACTAAGTTGTTAGCGTCCATGGATTTTGACTCAGGGCATCCTTAAACCCAGCCACTCGCTTGAGGCTCATCTAGGATTTCAGTAACATTGACATCAAGGTTGTGTTCAATTTGGGCTTAGGGTTGTACCCCAACATCTTGTGTAACAAGTGCTTAATGACTGGTAGTGAAGCCAGAGATGCAAAGAGCTACACATTTCTACCGGATATCTCAGCATTAAAATTTAGAGCATCACAAGACTCTCCTATCTAGACCTCACATTAGGCAACTACATGTGGTACAGTGAATCCAGAGTAGAGTAAGAATGGGCGAAACTCTGGAACTGGAACATGGAGTGAGTCTTCCAAGGAAGAGCCTGGGTCCTGGGTTATGGAGTATAAAAACCAATTATTTGCTTCACTTATCCTATCCCCTTAAAGGATAACTGAGGAAATGTTAGATTCCAAGCCAACACAATGCAAGTCATTCTCAGCCTATCTTCCCAGCAGAGATGCTTCCAAAGAAAGCCACAGGAGGCGACTGTCAACTTGATTGGCAACACCCAGATGAACCGAGTCAGCATGGTTTGGGCATGGAAGACCCACTTTGAGGATTGTTAGGAATGTTATAAAAGAACAAGAGTGAGGATTTCAGTTCATCTTTGTTGGAGCTTTGGCTCTAAGAACATCGGCCATTTCCTTCAGGAGAATTGAGAATTTCTGTGCTCTTCCTTCCAGTGCAGACACTGTTTTCTGGCATAAAATGTTCTGCCAGCTGCCTTTTGGCACAAACACTTCTGGTTCTGGCACTGGCCTTTGGGCCTTTCAAATGCACATCATTCTCCTGTGGAGGATTCTTTGGTCTCTCAGACTTGCAAGGGACACTGCTCTGGGCACTATGAATTCAACTGGATCCTTTGGATCTCCTATGTGTAGACAAATGTTTTGCATTCTGCCTTGAGTAGGCATTGACTAATAACCCTTGAAAATTAACACCGAGATACAAAGAGCTCTTGATTCCATACTTGAGCTACAGAGACAAGTGGTATAAGGAGACTTTGATCAAAGTGAACAAGTAACTCAGTATTTATTGACTTATTGAAATTACAGCTTTTGTCACATCTAACCATGTTAGGTGCTGTGTGGGGCACGAATTAAAAGCCAGTACACTAGTTACTGGTGGAGGTCGGTGACAGATCCAAGCTGGTCAGCTCTCTGGGCCCCACGGGGAGGGGGCGGGAAGCGACACTTTACTGAAGGGAGAGCATAGCCCAGCCTAGCCTGCTGCCCACTCAGAGGCCCAGTGGGGTGGGCTTCTTGAATGTACAAAAGGCAGGGACAGAATGCTCAAGTGACTTCAGAAGCTTCACATATACCCAGACTTTTTTCTCCTGGAGAGCCGTTTTATGAATGCATAGCCAGGATTTGAACTGGAGAATAGGACTTCAGTTTCTCTGACAGGGACTTTTTCTAGTCAACCTCAATTTCTGTGAACAGAGGTTGCAACAACTGTGGAGTAAAACCACAGAGAAATCCAGGGAAGAGAGTACATGGGAATCCCCACATCACACCAAAGGAAAATGAAAGACCTGAAGGAACAGGAAAAGCATTTGGCCAGCCTAACCACTTTAGCCAGCTCCTCTGTAGAAGGACTGAGGATGACGAAGAAGCCTTCTGCCCAAAGACTAGGTCCATGGAGACATCGTGCAGACCTGGTGTCAGACCCAGCTGAGCCCCAAGGCCAGCAGCTCAGTGCCAGTGAAGGACTCCGGATGAGATAATACAAACAAGATGCTCCTGTTCCCCCAGAAGTGAACACACTAACAGTAGTGTGCGTATCCCGATGCAGGATGGGAAAAATCCCTATCGTTGAAAGGACAGATTCAGGGAGTCAAATATTTAGGGAAAAGGACTTGAGAAAGCTCCATAGAACAGTTTTTCTCAGCGTTATAAAGGGCAAGGCACAGGCTAAGGAGTTATGTATTCCACATTGGGACGCTGTTTATTTTGTTACAGTCATCCTTTCGGCAGTGCTCCAAGTGCATTTGGACATTGCTTTGCTTCTCTAGTGACAGTTTCCACTGGAATAACTATGTTCTCGCTCAGGTTGCAACCTACAGTTACATGAGGCTGTGACCCAGGACACTACCCACTAAAGCAGGGGCTGCTGTGGATAGCCAGGAGTGGTGCCAAGTCTGCACACAAAATGCGCTCCATTGTCTTGGAGAGGGAAGATTCACCCAGGGACAATGGCACACAGAGGGGCACTCAAAACAGTCCCAGGGAGGGCCCCTCCCTCAGGTCTCCCAAATTCATGGCCCAGTGGCCATATCCTCTCTCTCATCTGAGAGCACAGCTCATGATTCTGCACACTTTCCAGCACTGGAGAGGTCTCTGCTATGACCATGCTGCTCCCTCACTTCTGAAATAGTACGGTGAAGTTCATGGGATTTGAAGTCAACTGAAGGGGACAGATTTGAAGCCAGGACAGGTTCCTCCTGGTTCCCCATGTTTGGTACAAGCGCATTTATTATGAGGAAGAGGAGGAAGAAACAGACAAGAGGTAAGGAAATTCCTATTTTATTCCTGGCCATTCTCCCCTTGTCAAGAGTAGAACAAAAATGTGCTACATCAGCATTTGTATTTCCACCTGTGCTGAGGAGAGGAAGGGGTGGCAATTTATACTCAGCACAAGGCAGTTTAAGATTTGATTAACCTAACAGTTTGCAACACTGTTTGGAAACCAACAGTTTGGTTTGGGGAGGGCTGTCGCCTCTCCCTAGTAGAATCAGGAAAGGATGACTAACTCTCCTACAGATCTCCTGTATCACCTGTTTGTCTAAAGTAGTGTTCTGTGGTCATCTGGGTCCTGCAGGGCACCTTCCAGAAGAGCGTACAGGCAGCCATCATCCGTAGACTTGGAGCTGGTACCTGACACATGTAATGAACTGGCTACAATTTGGCATTGCCCATAGCCTCTGATCCAGGCCCCAAAGCATGAGCTACTATTAGACAAAGAACCTTTTCACCTGAAGGTCCAATAGCACACCCACCTTCATCACTGCTAGGCTCCTCTACAAATAACTGCACACTAGGAAACTTCTCCAGTGCATGGCCTCTCCCAGGGACATTTCCCATCTTATACTGAGACATGGATATGTGAATTAGCCAGTGCCACCTCAATTTGTCACTGACTAGTCTTCCTTTCCCACTGTATATTGCTATGGTTCTTCCAAGGCAGTTGAGGTTAACATGTTTTCCATACTGGGTCCTCTTTGGAATGTGCATCATTCCTGTGGCTGAAGAGGATATCCCAGCATTTTCCTGTCTCTTCCAGAAAGTTATCTAAGTGTCTCTAGGTGTTCAGTGGAATAGTGCAGTTAGGCCATGATTCTAACAGAATAGGCTAGAAGCAGTCAGGCTTTTCACTTTGAACTCTAAGTTACAGCAGATACTGCAAATAGCACTCTTCTTGTGTGTCAAGTAGTCCTTTGCTAATATGTCCTATCGAGCCAGAAGGACTGAGTTTCTAACATCCCACCATGAATGCAAGATTCACTGGTGACTAAAAGTTCAAATTCAAAATGGCAACAAAAGTTGTGGTAGGACACGTACTATTGTGTGTGTTTGCTCCCCTACGTGGGGTTTGACTACTCATTCACCCTACGGCTCACACCTCCATCCAGAGTCTTCCAAATTCACAGCTGGAGAGGTTCAGGTGAAACTGACTGGGTACCCAGTCAACTCAGGATCAAAGAAGGTACAACCCTTCCTTCCTTCCTCACTGTATACTCAGACCACCTCGTTCTTGGAGACGGAAACGAAGGTGTCCAGGGAAGTCTGTTCAGAGTTACTGGGGAAACACGTTTCTCAACTTAAGACACAGTAGACTGAAACACAACTATTGTCAAGGGAAGTAGAGAACACATCTACAAGGTAAAATACTCATGACAATAACCACTTGCCGGTATGTACATAATTAGCTTGATTAAATCAAGATCCAAGTATTATTTAAGGATGACTTAATTATATAGGTTAATATGGTAAAAACAATTTGTGTGTTAAAGGTGCCACCAGCAACATGCCCACATATACACCTAATACTCATGGATGCTATAAGTTGAGCTGCTGTTTGCCTGAAGATAGCACAATGGAAGTGGGTGATGGGACACCACAGCCTTTTTAAGACCCAGGTCATGGAACATGTTTTCTGTTACCATCAAGATTCTGTAAAAGCAAAATTCATGACCTGCTTCTAGGTTGAAGGTGTGCTGGGACTTGTATGTGCCCATGCCTAGAACTTACATTTCCCAGTCCTGTGACTCACCAAGTATGAGAAATGTCAGTACAAATCCTACATGTAAAAAGTGTAGGAAGTAGTCCCACCCCTTCCCGCTGCATGACAGGGAAGTACCCTGTCAACTGTAGTCTGCCATTTGGCACAGCCCATATGTACACCGAGATGAACAAGAGCCATCAGGAACAGTCTATCACCAACACTCAGGTTCATACGCAGACCCACAAGTCAGTCACACTCAGAGAAAGGCTGAAGTTCAAGATGTGACCCCAAGTATCCATTCTGAAAGTGCAGTCCCCTCAAAGTTGCTCTGGCCTGGTCCCTGGAGACCAGAGGAGGATGGAGGATCAAGGCCTAACTGACCTTCTGTGTGCACAAAACACGTGGGCCTTTCCAACATGTGTGCATCCCAGCACACTCCAAGTCTTAAGAAGTCTCTACGAGCCAAGACCTGTTTTACCTGGGCATGTGCTTTAGTTAACAGCAGATAAATATTGCTCTAGTGTCTAAGTAAATAGAAGTGAAGGGAGTCAATGATCAGGGCCCCCTGTCCACTAGAGGCAGAGAGGCCTTCCCTGCCTCATTCCAAGTGAACTATCTTTGTCTTCTCATTCACTCTGATCAGAAGCTAACTCATAGATTGGCTCCCTATAATGGTCACCTGGACCTAATTGGCAACAGCATTCATTGCAAAGTGAAAAGCTTGGAAACATGGTCTTTGAGAGTGTTCACCCTGGAGTGCACTCCTAGCCAGAATACAGGAGGCACATCTCTGGGGGATTCTTGCTGGGGGTTCAAGTTCACGCTGCCCAGGTGGGATCAGCCTTCTGAAGGGTCCAGGTCATTCCCACACAACTTCACATGCCAGGTTAGCCTTTCATGAAAGGCTGAGACACATGGTAGATTGGGTGGGTACTTGTGTTCTTAGGTCCCACCTCCCAGAAGTGTGCACCTTGTATTTAAGACATTCTGTCCCCCTCACCTCCCTGTTCCTCCACATGTTCACCCTTCAAATATATATATATGGAGTAAGAATCTCTTGAGAGTTTTGCAGCTGGAGCAGTTTCAAGAGGCAGAAGGCTAAATGTGTCCCATTCCGACTCTCGGCCTTTCTTCCTGGATGACAATTTGACTGCATGCCAGCTGGCTGGCTCATGATGGACCAGACAGAGCCAGACCTTAAGATGCAAGTATTCAATGGCTCTTTTGGGTACACTTGCCCCTGGAGCAAATATCCCTGACTTTAGGCTTCCTTCTGGGAATGCTGTGGAAAGCCCGCCCCTTATACAGTGACATAAGCAAGGAAGGACAGATCTGACCCACCGTGTAGCCAGCAGAAGTGAAGGTACAGACGTTATATACCAAGAGGGGCTGCAAGGATTGAGAGACCCTCCCCCTGGATGTGAGGGGACTAAGACTCAACCACAAGGAAAAAAACCATTTACCCTTTTGACCTTTTAAGGACACCTATTTAGGCATATTTTGCCCTTTTAGTGAAGGAAAAAGGCTTCAACATGAAATTTCTAAGAATTTTATCACCCTCTTCTCTTGGAACAGTGGTACAAGAGGCAAGAGGAAACTCCACAGGGAAGATATGGGACACGCAAGTGCCCACAAGGGCCTGAAGGCGAAGGCAAAGGCAGTCACAATGCTTGTACTTAAGCTTACCAAGAATGCTCGAAATTACCCCTGTCCAAAAGAGGTCATTTAAAGGACAGCCCAAAAAGCTGGGACAGAACTCCAGCATGTCTATGTCCAAGCTCAGAAAACCTTGACTTCTATTGGTGGCTCTTATCGAGGACTAGGAAAGTAGAACAGCTCTCGGGTGCCAGCCCCTCCTGCACACAGGTGTGCTCCACTTTCTGTACATTAGATGAGTCTGCAGTGCACCGTCACCTCTTGCAGGTCTTCCAAGGAGAATGGCTTTGCCCTTGGACACTCACCGGGTGGGTGCTGATCCAGCCAGTATTTGTTTTCCAACAGGCTCTCAGAATCCATGAGCAGGAACAGAGGAACATGGAGTTCCCTGCCAGTAAAGAGAACTGGGCGATGTGCTCTGCCTGCCTGGTTGTGGCCCAGTGGTGGTTTTGGAAGATAGGCACTTCCTTGTTAGACACAATATCCAAACGCAGTAACTATCAAAACATAGGTTTATGCAGTTAACCTTATACTTTCTTTTGTGGTAGCTGATACTTTTGAACACATTTCTTTCTAGAAATGTCCCGTAAGTCCTTCTGGTAAAATTGACTTTAGGGAATTGTTATACTACTCGAGGAGGGGGAACATAAAGTTGCTTTGCCACATGTTTATTTTCTTGTTTCTGAGTACAGTTTGGGTTTGCACTCAGATTAGCACTTTCATGAGTATCCAAACTGGGAGGTGACTGTGGTAAAAGGCCAGAGGCTATCACGCCATATCAAGATAAACCTCAACACCGTCACTCAACTTAGTTTGAAATGGACTAGAGGAAAAAGGCATCTTTATGTGAAAATTCAACTGTTAAGGCTTCTTTGTGGCTACAAAGGTCATAGCACCCACTGTACCACATTCGTTTCAGGCGAGTGTAAATAGACCATCTTTGGTTTGCCTAAACCTCCCTGGAGAACTCGCCCCGTGAGCTACCAACAGTGGGCAAGAGACACTGCCCAGGGCTCACCGTGGCAGCTGAACTGCACTGCTTAGAGGAGTGGAAGCAGATGCAATCTGGTTTCAAGTCTTGGAGAACCAGCTGCTGTAGGCTGTACCTTACTAGGGGAGGAACATTTGGATTTTGCATTTCGTGAACCTGATCAGATGAAGATGAATTGGAATGGCTCAAAGAAAAGAGACCTGAAGGCCTGAAAAGAGCTCGACATAAGAAATAAGAACAGCTTTGGAGAGGCCAAGGGGAAACAAATCCCTGCAGGGAGACACTAAGACACTAAGAGCAGGAAAGTGGTTTGCCTCTTCTAGATACTCCACATTCAGATGTAGAATATCATTTGGTGATCCTGTGAGACATCCTGAAACCAAGATTCTAAAAAGCTGGTTGTGGAAAAAAAGCACCTTTCATGTGTGACAGACTATCGAAGTTTATCCATGCTAGCACTTGTGGTAATCTGCAAACAGGATTTACGTTGTCGGGCTCACTGACCTGCACAACGTGAGACAGCTTTAGCACAGAAACCTTGGAGTGGAGGTTGGACTGTGCCAACGCCCATATTACAGTGGAGGTTTCATAGAGCCACCAGTTCAGAGGCAGGAGAAGTTTGAGACAAGGCTTCATCAAGCTGGAAACATGATTTAAGAAATAGGACCCGAAGTTGAGCTCTAATCATCCAAATCCCATTCTTCATAAGTTCCTTGTTTACTTCAGACTTCATGTGTTTAAAACTTTTAGACTGTCAATGTGTTAAACACTCTTGAAAGGATCTCTCTAAGCTGGTGATACCCAGCCAAGGCCACCCTTGGGGAAACAGGCAGACGCTGATTCTTCCTGTCCTGGGTAAATCTCAAAGAGTCACAGCACCAAGAATGCATTAACCACATCTAATTCCCTTGAAAGTTGAGCCAAAGGAGCAAGGGCAACATTTCCCAAAAGGTCCTCAGCACACAATAGTCTGTTACCACCCAAGAAGTATTGTAGAACCCAGTACAGTTTTCTTTTTGTATCAGAGGCTGGCATGGATCATTAAGCTTGGATAGAGAGCAAAGTACAAGAAACTTGCAGAGACAAAGTTTCAATGTAACTGACACTATGTGCTTTGCTACATATCTTTATGCTGCATAGTTTGATTTGTCCTCAATAAGAGGACTGTTTGAAAGGTTGAAGCATAAGTGACCAGACAGCTCTCTTTACTCTGCCCACTTCTCTTCTTTATCCTCCCCCCCAATGTAAGCTCCACTCAGTTTTTATGGCCTACTGCTTTTGACTCCAGTACTGGCACAAGTTTCACTAAAACTTTGAACTGCAGGGTTGGGTCTAATAGCTCAAAGTGACCAAGGGAGAGTTTTATCCTAGATGGCTAGAAAGTGACAAGGTCTAAGCAACACAGTTGGTTTATTTCTGTATCTCAAACTCAGAATCAAAGTTGATTTTATTCACTTTGGTTCCTAGGTGTAAAGGGATCAATGGGTTTTGAGAAAGCACTAACTACAAGCTTCCTTTATCTCCCTCAGTGATGTTGATGTCTTAAGCAAATGAATTGTGCAAGAGTAATGACAACAGGCTTACAGGCCACCAAACCAGGTGTCTTTCCTGGTTCTTCCAGTGTATGCTGTGACATTTCCCCAGCTTCTAAGGCCTAATCCTAGATTTTCCCGGTACGGAATATGGAATTCCTCCATGCTAGCCCTTTGACAATTAAGGAAGAATTTCAAATAGAATTTCAAATAATGGAAATATTTGGCCACTGCTGAAAGACTGCTTTAATATTTCTACAGGACAACAGTTCAGGTGAATGGATTTGGGGTGGTCCTCAGGATGGCATTAAGCCAAATAAATTGTCAGAATAGCTATAACATGGCAGACAGCAGATAACTCAAGTCCAAGTTAATTCTGCCACATTTCACCATTATACCCTTCCAAAGTTGCACTTCCAACTTGAGTCCAGATTCACTTGGGCTCTTCTGAGCCACATGTCCTTGTCCTATCCCTGACCTAGTGGGGCAATATGGTGGTGCTACCATATTATCCCTGTGTGACCAGCAATATTGAGACTGAAATGCAGGAATCACAGAACGACGCTCTCACATCAAATATGTTGCACTTTTACTGATTACTCAGGCATGTTGTAGACTAGAAAGCTTTGTCCAAAACAGGCTTCTGAGGGGCATGTGCTTAAAAACAGATCAAGACAGGACAACTACTTCCCACTGGCAATTTGGGAGAAGGTCTGTTCTTGAAAGAACTCACATTCCTTAGTTTTTTTTACACCCATGGCATTTGAGAGTTTTGTAGGATTGTCAAGAACTTGGATTCCAATTCTAAGTTTGTTAATTTCAGCAAAAGCAACCTAAGTTCTGCTCCACGGTGTTGGCTCAAGCCTCTCTGTAGAGACTGGCTGAGGCACCAGACATCCAGTAACCAGCACCGAGTTGAGTAGTGCAGAGATGCACATTTCTGCTGTACTAGTGCCAAGCACAAAATGGAAGGCCATACATGTCCTTGCATGAACTCAGGAAATCATTGAGTAGAACAGAGAACAGACCAATACTTCCATAAAGGACTCATCCTGACCATCACAGGGCACTCCCATCTGGGTTTGGGGGTAGAAAAGTATTAATTCCATGCTTTCCTTACTCTCAGTCCCAATGGAGAAAAAACAAGGAAATCTTAAGATTCCGGGCCAACATGATCATTCTGACTCATTCAACTGTAGCTCATTGAGAAAAAAAATCATTCAACTTGAATTGAGAAGCAAAAGACCTCTAAAGTTTCATATCTGAGCCACAGAGGCCAATGACATAAGGGCATAAAGATGGGAATGAACTCAGAATTCACAACTCAGGATTCAGTTACTGCAGCTTGGATTTTTGTCCTAGCCAACATTTGAATGTTTGAGATGGAATAAGCCACCAGAACTACTATACAAAGTCATTTGCTAAGATTTCTGCACCTTTGAGACCAAAGCTGACCAGATTTCTCATCTACACCAGAGTAAGGGACAGAAGAACCAATTCTGTGCCTTCCCATCTTGCTGTGGTCTCTATAAAACAATCTCTGCTAGTGTCCTCACCAGGTCCCAACTTCCCTGTCAACAGGCCAAGTGCCCAGTGCCTTTCCATTAAGCCAAAATATTCAGTAGGTAAAGATTATGTTTTAGAGATAATTCAAATATCCCTCATTTAGTATTTCCCAAGTAGGTACAGTAACTCAGACTACTGTCGTTTACATGTTTATAGCTCAGTTCTGACTTCTGAGTCATACTAAATGCACCCAGTGAGTCTTGGTGAAATGGACAAAGCACACATGAAATACTGTATCTGATGAAGAATCTGAAGGCCACCAGGGACTTTACTGTGCCATTAGGGCAGAAGGAGATGAATAGACAACCGTTCATAGCATGACCTTCCTCTCAGATGGAACACCAACACTGTGTACTCTATTTAGTCTCTGCTGCTGCTAGTAGGTGAGGAAGGAAAGGCGGCCTGATGATCTGCCCGCCAAGAGCTCAGCCCAGCAGAACCAGGGGCCTTGAAAGCTCCCTATGCAAGTGAAAAGGCAAAGACTCTCCCAAATAGATGGCAGAAGAATGGTTGGAAGTATTATCAAGATCAACTTCCTTGAGAAAACCGAACAGGCTCAGGGAAGAACCTATGAGAATCTTGTGTGGTGGGCCATGATGGCCGCTCCCCAAAATGGCGGCTGGCAGTAAGCCAGAGACTGATGCTTAATACAAACAAGCTGACCGCAGGCCTTATATGGTATCGCCCGTGCCCAGTGGGAGGGCCCCCCAGGGGAAAGATATATAAGTGCCTATACAGGAAGCAAGGGTGTGGTGGTGGTGGTATAATAAAGCTCAAGCTTGCACTCCGCGTGTTGCGTCTGTGGGATCAGCAAGGGTCGCGACAACTGGTGCCGAAACCCGGGAACCTCGCATCGGTACCCAGGCGGGTGGAGGAGCAATGATCAGGTAAGGTCTGCAGAC
>PVIC010033765.1:0-19841 GCA_004025085.1 Thryonomys swinderianus | reverse complement strand
TGAAAAACCTTACAACATGATTCCAGCAACAATGATCATGCCAAACATCAACTCTGCATCTCTAAATACATTTCCTAGTCCCTTTCTCTTTGATAAACCACTGTTTCTCAAATGTTTAAGATAACAGAAATCAAGAATGTCATCAGCACCTACTAGGATGGTGTCTGAGAGGCACAGCATTCAAAATGAAGAGGCTACTTTGGCTATTGTTGGAACAATTTGAACAGAAGGAAAATATTTGCAAGTATTAAAAGATTTAATATTCATGAGTTTCTAATTACATCATAAAATTCTTCACTAAATATAAACTTGTGTGCTATCTCATTATTTGAAAGCAGGTAAATAAAGTAAAAGAATAACGCAAGTTGTCATTACTGTATGAACTATATCTGAGTAATCAAATAGTTGATGACAAAATTTTTCATTAGAGAAGTCTTCTATCTATTAAATAAAGGAAAAATAATTAAATTTAAATACCACCATTTTATAATTTTAAAATGGGACTAACTATTGATCATCAAAAGCTACTAACAACCCAGAAGAAACAAAAAGTAATACTTTGTCTAAAGATGTATGTGCCCAACATCAATGAAATAGTCTTTCCAAAGTGATCCAATCTAAATTCTATTAAGCCTTAGCTCCAACTATCAATTTCCAGGAAATACAGGTACCAGAGAGGCATGTTAAATGATATGGCTCAATTTCTTTCGAGAGAGAGACTTGGAGAATAACCTATACATTGGAAAGCATACAAGAAATAAAGTAGCTAGTCCCCACAGATATACCTTATTTATACTTTGATTTCATATGAAAAAGTATGAACAATCTAGGACACGTAGGGAAGTATGAACATTAACAACTTATCTGATAATGCAAAACAATTAAGACAAACTTTCAGTTTTAACTATGTTATTTTTCTGATGAGTCCTTTTGCTCTAGCCACACATATATCCAGACTAAACTATTTTAAGGTGAAATTAGGTGATATTCTAGAACTGATAGCCAAGTAATTTAGGGGGAACCAGTAAAAGTAGACTTAGGCTAAGAATGAAACCAATCCAGCAATGAAATGGTCATTGCAGATAATGAATGATGGCTATATTATCCTTGGATTTATTACGGCATTTTTCTGCTTTCACTTCAAGCAGGTATGCAACAAAACTATATGGTATCTGGGATATGTTTAGACACAAAATACTCTTTATCAATTCCCATGGTAATGGTATCAATAATGCCACAAAGTTCATTTTTTTTATTGAATTCTTTATTGGTACAATTTATATATATCTCACAATCACACATAACATTGGGGAATTTGTACCAGTATATGACACAGTCAATTCTCATTTTCACCCATATCCCCACCCACCCACACCTCCTCACCCCCTATATACATGCCCTTTTATTTTCTTTCAGAATCATATTTATTCCTTCCCCTCATTACATCCCCCCACACCAAATTTCCCTAGAAAGTATGACAGTCTTTGTAGAATGGGAAATTCCCAAACAAAGTTCATTTTGATTAATGGCTTTGGATGATGGCTGAAACTGAGCAATACCTAAGCTCTGGAAACACAGCATATACCATAGTCACAGAAAAACTGAAACACCTTGTTTTTCTTACTGGAAAACATTAATGCATACAAGTATTGCTCTCCCAATTAACCAATATGAATAATACCTCTAATGTTGACAAGCCACTGTTTATTAACACTATTTCCAAAATCCACTCAAGCAAGTTTAATATGAATAATTTTTCCAAAAAGGTCTAAAATAAAGAACTAAAAAGCCAGTCCTCAAAATATAGTATAGCATTATACATTGGATTCCTAGAAAAATAAGCTTTACATTTTTTTCCTCTAAAACTTTTTCTGTAACCTGTATACAGTATAACTCAGGAAAATGTATGTTTGAAAGTACCAAACATTACTGGTGTTATGTTTCAAAGATTGGTTGGGTATTTGGTTTTCCTCTAAAAAGAAAATTCAAGAAGGTGTGAGTTTCATCACAGTCTCACCGAGCAGCACATATCCAACCAGGATCTAAGCGAGGAAGTCAGAACCCTGTCAGAACTGGGCAGCCAATTCTTATCAGGAGCTGGAGACGGCCATCCCATCATCTCATCCCTGAAGGCTGAGTGGAGTACTTGGGTCTGACACTTGATTCAAAAAGGATCTTCATTCCCAGCTTCAACGTCCTTAATACAGGTTTGGATGCTTCTTCACCAAAGGTACAGTACTCAAAGCTTCACCAGGAGACACAAGCAAACTCTTAGTTTTCCTCTAGACTTTCCAAGATGGCCTTAAATGCTCTATTTAAAAAACTGAAGATACGTGTGGTAGTATTTTAGTTTTCAGGGTCCTTGCACAAAAGTGTTTATTAATAGTGAAAAGAGCACAGGTTTTGTGTCTATTTAGGCTAAACAAGTAATGACAAATATTCTTTTACTTCCTTGAATTCTAATACATGGATAGGAAAAGAAATAAAAGATATTATGCATTGTCTTTTGCACAAGTGTTAAATCAACTTAGCTACACCGATTAGAAATACTGCATCTACAAACAAATATAAGCCTTGCTATCAAATCTAGAATAATCTAGATATTGTGACATTAGAAATTATCTACCCTAATTAGAAATACTGTATCTATAAACAAATACAAGCCTTGGTACAAATGCTTTGGTAACCTAGATAGCATCGGTCAAAATATATTTCAGAAATATGATTTGGTGCATTATTAGATGATTCACAGAGCCAATGGGGTTGCCAAACTAGTAGTTTTTGTCAAATTAGTTTGGAAAATACTGAGTTTGAACCTTTGTGAATGTTTACAATTTTCAACTGTTAATGTGCACTGCGACCCTATGAACGGATAGGCAAAGTGTGCTACATTTCCCAAAGTTTTGGGCAATGGAAACCTTCCTGTCAGAACCACCTGTTAACACTCTGAGGAACAAACATTCTGTGAAACACACTGTGGGAAACATTCGTCTTAGGAACTAGAGTAACAAAGGCAGAGGACAATAATTGTTTCCCAAGGCTAACAATACTTTCTTTGTATCCTTTCTGTGGATAACATTACTCATAAACAACATGGAGATGAGACATTTTCAACAATTCGCTCAGGTAGGGGATTTTTAAAATTTTTTGTATCTGGAAGACTACGAGTACTTTCGCTTTTGTGAACAATACAGAGAGTAAATTACAGTACTTCGTACTTGACAAGTGAGCATGATTCCTAAAGTACAGGGGTCGCTTAACTCAGAAGTATAATTAGCTAGACAAAAGGGAATTTGCTGTCTTTATTCTTTTAATAGAATGTTGAAAAGCAGGTTCAGGTGAATGCAGACCATAAAAATTCAAATTTCATATGCTGGCTTGGATACATATAAGTAACCTTTCTGAAAAGGTAATTTGTGAAATATCTGCTGCATAGCTGCTATACATTAGCTACTGGTTAGTAAGCCAACGACAGTAAGAGATGTGTTTCCTTTAGTACGTTCATACTATAGTACCATGAATCTGTACACTAAGTTTGCAGATCACAGAGAAGCCTGTGCTGAAGCTCCAGACCATCACTCATATTAGGCCTCTGCCACATCTGTGACTCTGATATAATGCAACACTTTAGTTTCAACTCTGCTTGGTGATGCCATTGCAAAGCACCGTTCTAACTGGTGTCCAGATGGCATAGGGTATGTGGCAGTTGCCAAAGCAACTGCTCGGTGTGCAGCCTTGCAGTTCAGTTCCAGGGCAGCTGTGGTCCCTTCTGGGTAAAGTGGAAAAATGAGGTCATTCAGATTAGATTGGCTTCTAATTTACATTTTCAAGCAAGAGACATAGGAATTAGCCAGACACAGATGATCACAAGTGTGTTCAAGGTTCCAGAAGCTTGAGGAATCCCAGTTTGTAGGTGACTACAGTCTCCCGGGCAGTTGGAATTTAAAGGTAGTTCTCAAGCTTCCTTTCCCGGGTATATACCCGTATGTAACCTCCTCCTCTTGCACATAGATGCATCTATGAATATGTAGGATTACACTCCTGTGATTGAGTTACATTATCTAACAAAGGCAGAAGGATTCTACTGATGTAATTAAGGTCCCAAACAAGTCAAATATTGAATTAATCATTAGGAAAATTAATTAGCATAGACCTGACTTAACAGACTAAGCCCAGTGGGGATTGGACCATTCATGAAAGAAGAAAATAGAGGCCAGAGAGATTCTCCAACAATTTTAGATAAGAAGCTGTCATATTATAGAGAGAGCCAGGTGGTGGGAAATTTCACCACATGATCTTTTCTGAGAGTGTCTTTTCCATCCAAGTTTAAAACACTGTCACAAACAAGAGACAGAAACCACTTCAGTTATTAGAACACGGTTCACTTACTATGAAAATGCGTTAACTAGATAAATGAAAAGATAGAAAGGGCTTTCTATTTCATAGCAGATAGTACCTACAAAATCCATCTGTCATTAACAAAGGCAAGGAAACAAAAGGAAGAGATCAGAAACATTAAAACTTATAAGGGTCCCCGTGAAGCTGAAACTTAGACATCTGAGGAAGGACTGCGGATCAGCTGGTGTCTCTGTCCTTGGGAGAAGATATTGTAGAACTAGGTATCAAATCTTTAAGGAGAAGGTAAAGGAGCTTATTATTCAAGTGGTGGGAAATTTGAAACGAAATGTAGCTGCTGTTGCTGCTGCTGCTACTGCTGCTATAGATATTCTGAAAAAATGAGACTGGAGCGACATTCCTAAAATCAAAAGACAGGAAGTTCAGGGAAAGTAACAGGAAAGGAGAAAGTCTCCTCCCTCCTGCAGATCTTTGATCTCCCTCTAGTGGCTTCTCTTAAGAGAGGCTCACACAGACCCAACTAGAAGATGACACACGGTCTCAGTGCCGCTGTCCAGCATTGCAGTATTGGAATATAGAAGGGTGAATTAGGAAGAGAGAAAAAATAATCAAATCACTTTGATATGCATGGCTTATAATATTCTCTTCCTTTTTCTTTGCCACCTCACAGAACTTCTTCCCAGCATTTTCATACCTGGAAATCACAATGAAGTTTCCCAAAGTGACAGGAAGCTCAATCAGAGCTGCTACAAACTCAGTGCTACCATGATTAAAGTCATTGTTCCCTTGATCTACTAAAACCAAACTCCCAAAGCACCTAAGATCTGCAAGTCTTCTGTCCCGTGCATTATGCCTGGCTTCTCCAGCCCTGGAAAGCACGTTATGGACTCCGCTGCAAGGAGGAGGCAGAGGCCCTCTCCTACATCACTTTAAACCTCATGCATTGCCTGTGCCCACACTGTCCAGAGGGATTTTAGAGAAGTTTCCACTTGGAAACTCCCTCTCTTTCTCTCTCTCCCACTCCTTCTCATTCTATTGTGCATGATTTCATGGTTCTAGTGAGAAATTTATCAAAGGAAGGCACACTGTCAGTGTCTGTCCTCGGGCCATACTTGTGTGTCTCTTTCTCCCCTTCTGGTGGAGTATTTCTTGTTTTTTAATGCAAATGGTGCCAAGACAAATTTATGTGTCGGGCATGAGCATCCTTGGGTTTAGCTGAAACCTCTATCTCTTACACTTAGAGCGGTAGGCCATAGATGTGGAAAGGATATTTTAAAAGGCAAAATAGTTTAATAATTATGAGCAGTCTTTAGAGAGTGACTGCTGGCATTTGAGGTCTGGCTCCATGGGAGACATTCAAGAAGTAAGTTATTGTCTTAATCTGTTCATGCTGCTATTAGAAAATATAGAGTCAGTGGTTTATCAAAAAAAAAAAAAAAAAGGAAAATTATACCTTGAACTCTGGAACACAGAGAGCCCAAGAGAGAGTGGGCCGTCTTGCTGATGTTGCCATATATGCCATATATGCTACTTCCTCACAGTGTTTTAACATGAAGGAAGGGGGGAGGCAAAGGACTCTTATTTGGTCTGTTTTAATAAGAGCAATAATGTTTTTCATGAGGGCTCCAGCCACATGATGTAATCACTTCCCAGAGCCTCAGCTCCTAACATAATTACCTTGGAGCTCAGGATTTCACTATGTGAATTCAGAAAAAGGCACAAATGTTCAGATCATAGCAGTTATTGTCTTTGGGTCTTGGGTTTGTTGACTTTAAAATAGGGATGATTACAATAGTGTTGCACAATATCACTGTGGGAATAAGTGTGTTGATGTAGGTAAAGTCCTTGGAAGGTTGCCTACCACCAAAAGTGCTTCAGAAGTGGAAACTGTCCTTATTTTGTGCTCCTAAATGTCGATCTGAAAATCTTCATACCAGGAAAACTCTGATCTAGCACTAAGATCATTAGTTCATCCACCTGAAATTTAAATGTTGTTGGTCCTCAGGGATTTATAAAGTATTCACTTGATTCCTGGTCATTCTCTTCCCTGAATGATCTCATCCTTTACCATGACTATCATCGTTTATGTGTCATCAACTCCAAAATTTATTTCTGACACTCGGTTAATTGTTTTACCTTTAAATATATGCAGACTCCATTATCAGTCTGGGGTATCCACTTTGATGTCTGCTAAATGTCTCAATATTAACACAACCACAGCTGACTCCTTCAGTTCAGTCACTTCCAAGCTCTTTTGTCCTACTCTATTTCTTTTCTGTATATTGTGCCACACACCATCCAGGTGATCCACCTAGAAACTGACGGGTCTTCTAGGATTTATTTCCTTCACTAATGTCCTGCAAACTCTTTATATTTTCAATATTATTTCTCCAAATTACAATACAGTCTTTGCACTTCTCTTCTTGCAATACCTTTACTATTTCTTACATAAACAATTACTTTTACTCTATACCAGCACATCAGAGTATTAACTTCAAGAAGTGGATCATGTTGTGAGGCTCCCACTGTTCAACCTCAATACATTCACAATGCAGTGACTCCCACTGGATTTTTGCAATGTGATTCCTTTCCTCAGCAACCATTGTGAAATTTCTGGACATCTCTCAGTCCCAAAGCCTACCAGGACCTTCCCTGCCATAGGATCTGCATGCATCCTTCCTACTCTGTTTGGAATACACTTTCTTTTGATTGAGCTGACTCACTAGCACCTTATGGTCTTAACGTAAGTGTCAACTTCCTGGAAATATCTTTGTGATCATACCATCTAAAATTGTTCCTTCAGCTACAGTCTCACTCCTACTGTAATCTCTACCATTTGTTTGTTTCCTTTAATGCACACTCAGCAATCAGTTACAACCTGAATGTTAGCTCTCTGTATTATTTTTTTCCACACAAGATGTCTCTGAATCCTTTTTCGGCCTCACCATTCTAAATTGCTACTAGCTTAGTGCCAAACCCACAATATTAATTGGAAAATACTTACTGTATAAATGAATGAATGAATGAGTGAATCAACATATCACATGTCTTTTCCTATAAGTGTGTTTTGATTAAAATAGAATTAATTGTTCCTATAGAAAGTAGAAATAATGAGACTTCTTCTAAGAAAATGGTACAGCACCATATTTAGTATAGTACTGTCACTAAGCCCTTTACTCGGAAGATACTTGGAAGCATCTCTCAGTCAGACCTCATGAAGCCTCTTCTCCACAGGACCAAGCCTGACTTCTCTACTGAAAATGAAATATTTACTGGGACCCTCATTGCCTTCTAGGTTCCACTCTCTGTTCCTTCTTTCTAGCTATGCCACAAGTTTAGGAGGAAACGTTGTGTTCGTGCCACGTGTTTTTCTTGCACTTCTTCTCTAAAGCAGCACATACGACTAGCTGGCGTAGAATATCACAACCTGACTCCAGCCGAGCCTGAGGACACTCCTAAGGGCCACCTCAGTGTAGAGTCCTCGGTGGTCAGCCCAGCCCTTCCGCGAGCCCTCATCACATACATTCATCATCGCACCGATCCTCGCCTCGGCCTTCCCCAGTGGTTCTCCTGAACACTCCTATGTAATCATCCTGTACCCTAACTTTCAGTTAGAACTCTGCCTCGGGGGAGACCCCATCAATGACCCCAGTCTTCAATAATGGGCATCCGATCATTCTCTTTCATATTATCTTTAACAAGTGGAATTTTACATGAATGTATGTGATTATTTCATCCTTTCGGGTGTCCTTCGTGATGCTCTATGCTCCATGAAATAGGAAACGGGTCATCGTTCTGCTCGTTATTATTTACTCAGTGTTTACCGTAGTGTAAATGACCCATGGTAGCTGCTTGGTGAACAGGAAACTGTTGCATAGTGCATAAGTGAATAAATATAAAATTTCATAGTTCACCTGATAATGAATATACCTGATTTATTCACCATTAGAAATTTATCTCTTGAGACTAAGTTACTGTGTTTCTAGTTAAAACTGTAATTAATCCACATAGTCACTGAGTATAATCCAAAACATACCAACTAGTTAACCCCAAACCGTAAGATTTCTAGGTAGAAAAACTTGAGGGTTTCAAGCAGGAGGTCTAAGGAGTAGACCTAGTAAGAATAAAGAGCTAAATGCTTATGGAAGCAAATACAACATAATGTAGTTTAAAAGGAAAAAAAAAAATGTTTTTTTTTTAAACTCAGTCAAAGGTGAATTTTAAGGGCAGATTTTCTTACTTATATGTAATCAGCAGTTGTAAGTACAGGGTTCTAGTTGAAAAGACTAGAACATTAAGTGAGCTTATGATAAATATTGGTCTCTTATCCTCCTCCACCTGCTTTGCATCTCTTTCCCGAAAGTCACTGCTAATGAAATTGCCTCTCCCAAACATCCACAGAAACAGAAAGCCAAGCCAACATGGCACTGGACTTTGGACTCTATAATTCACTTTGTCTTTCTTTTTAAGTCTTTCTGGTTTCAAATTTATGTCAATAGCTTCCTTATCATCCCCCGATCCTTGGGACGGTTGCTACTAAATCTGGACAGGAGGAAAGAACTGAAACAAAGTCTCACGGCAGAACTATGCAAATTGACCCACACCTAAATCAAAGTAATAGGCAGGCCTCTCACTCACATGCCAACTAATTTACTTCATGCTCCTGGATATTGATTCTACATGGAGTGCTGGGGAATCTGTCATGCTTAAGATGCCATCTGTTCCAGTGCCAGTGAAAGTTTCTCTTCCCTTCCCAATCTGTTGGCAAATTGATTATCCCTCATTCCCCACAGGTTTTCAAAAGCAGTTACCTTCCTAGTCCACATTAGACAAAGAATCCAATGTATTTGTTTTCATTACTTGTAACAATTGGCTAGATTTTATACTTCCAGTCAGGCATGTCCCTTTAGCCACAGATACAAAAATGAATGGAGGAAGAGAGACTTGGGAACCTTATTCAGAAGACAGCTGAATTGGTAGAGAGTTCACCACAAGAGTTACAGAGATTAGACTTCATGAAGGCACAGACAAACTAGACAACAGAGAGCAATGTGCTAGCAGAAAAAGGCAGAGAACATTAAAAGAAAAGCCTGTGTCTAGAAAAAAAAATAGAGCAAAACAAAGTCCTCAAAGGAAAATTATGGAATATCTACTTTCTGAAACATGGGCGTTCTATCAAATTCAGTGGTTGGAGCTATTGTAAATCAAAAGTAACTTGTATGGACCAAGTGTGATTTATGCACACCAGCAATCAGTACCACACACCACAATGCCAGGCATGTTGGCTAACACCTGTAATCCTAGCAGTCTGGAGAGAGAAGCAGGAAGATTGCTGAGTTTGAGGCTTGCCTGGGCTGCATAGTGAGCTCTGGGCCAGCCTGAACTACAAAGCAAGACCCTGTCTCAAAACAAACAAATAAAAATATAAAAGTGCATAACTTTGAAGTAAACTCACTTTGTCTCAAAAATTATCAGTTTTCAAAATGTACACTTTGTTCCAGTTTTTAATGTCTCTAAAGACAATGGTCAGATTCTGCAGAAAAGAAAATGAAAATAAATAGATTGCTAGATGTTCCCATCTTTTCTGAGTGTCGGTTAATGTAAAGTTCACAGGATAACTAGCTGAGAACACCTAATTTAATGATACTTGGTGATATTTTTATATAGACATATATAGATGTGAAAGCAATTTACACCTTGATGTCAACAGGAATAAAATTTGAGGCATGAATAATATATCCAAAATTCACAGTACAAAAGGCCTAATCATTTAACAGTTAAATTGGTGAGCTTGTCAAAAGTAGGCATCCACTTACTGTACACTGGTAATTGCTAGATTTGAATGGCCTTAAATTATTAAAATTACATGTTTCTGAAAGAAAATTTGAACAATTAGACACCCAGTAATAGGTTAAGCAAGGAAACAGTTGCACATAATGTGGTGCCCAACCTGCCACAAAATTGCCTGGGATAAGTACCAATTCAGGCATGCACACCCATTCACATAGCTTCTCTGGCCACAGAGCTACTGCTTCAAGTCCTTACACTCGGAGTCCTGCTATGTCCTTGTGTTCCAGGCATCAGGGATGGACTAATACAGAGTCCACACACCGCCCTTTTTAGTCAATTCATCTGAACTTTAGTCATATGTGTCTAAAATAATAAACATTAATTTCAGAAAGTTGGAGAAGAAAATTGAAAGTGCACATATTATTGATGAATACAACCTTCCCACATTCAGAAACATGTACAAAATTTATCAAAGGAAGACCGGCATGGTGGTGCATGCATGTTACTCCAGTACTCTGACAGGCTGAGGCAAGAGGATCATGAAGTTAAGCCTGGACAACTGTGGGAAGCGGCTCGGGCTGGGGCACTGCCCCAAACCAGGGGTCTGCTCCCTATCCTGGGAGCTGCCCTGGGTCAGCAAGGAACCTGTGGGTCAGGGGACTGCGTTATTGGTGCTGCCCTGACAAAGCCAGGGGTTTGCTCTCTGGGAGCTGCTCTGGGTCACCAGGGGACTTGCTCCCTCACCAGAAAACTATCTTGCATTTTGTCCTGGGCCTCTCCCAACCCCCCCCCCACCAGGGGAATTATTCAAAGAGAAGACAAAGACTTGTGCCTTGAGAGTCAGGGCTAGTCTTCAGCATAAGATAAGAAAAGTGCCAATCACCTAGGAAGAAATTTAAGGAGCAGAAAGAACACATTCTGGGAATTTTTAGATACTGGCTGCCAGACAAGGTTATCTTTGTACTTTGAGTTCCTGTAGATTTATATTTTAATCATGCTAACCCTAGATGTTAACCACTAATTGCATTATCAATTGTAAACTTTATATGTGGGCATTGTAGCTAGAAATATTATAATACAGCACTGAAGAATAAACTCGGGACCTTCAGGATTATCTGAGGTCCACCCAATCCCATCTTTGTCTTGTGTTTTTCTTAATCCTCACCCCCTGACTCAGGTGCTGTCCGATTTTGCCAGCTGGCCCCAGCAGACAACTCAGCAATGTAGCAAGACTCTACCTCTAAACAATACAAACACATAAACAAAAATAGGGTCACAAACATAGCTCAGAGTGAGTGAAAGCTCTGGGTTCAATTTCCAGTACCACCAAAAAAAATGTTCTTTATATTACTCCAAGGAAAATATTCTGCATATACCCTCAGAATTTTCATCTGATGTTAAACATTGTCTTGAGCAAGATTTTCTACATTTTCATCAACAAGTATTTTTCAGAAAGTGATAGGTACTAAAATAGATACACAGGTTAAGCAACGGAGGTTGGAGAGATGTTCCTGAGAATGGTGACGGAAAACATTTTATTGATCTTGTCACTTTTGCATGGACACCTGAAGCGCAGTGCTGAAACCCTGGCCAGGGGCAGGCCTCCCGTGTTTCAGAAGCTGCTGAGAATCCACAGTGGCTGAGGTGTAGTCAACAGGGGAGAGCAGGAGGAGTAGTGGGAAATAAGTGATGAAAGATGTTGCACACAGAGATGTTGCACACATAAACAGGTTATACCGTGCGTGTGCGTGCGTGCACGGGCTGCCATTGCAAAGACATTGTCCTAGCAACATGGAAAGATACACCAGGTGGTCATAAACTAAAGAATAACCCAACCATAATTCTTTCTTTTTGTGGTTCACAGAGTGTATTGTGCAAAAGGAAGGCCACACAAAAAAACATGGGGAAATACATAGCAATAATCCAGGTGAGTGCAAATGAAAACCTAGTTATGTGGACAGAGACACAGTTGAGTTCTGGGTATGTTCTGAATGTACACTGCAGCTAGGACAGGGGCTGACAGAATAGATATAAAGTAAGAGAAAAAGTGAGGAGACAAGAATAATTTCAAAATGCTTGACCTGAAAATTGATACTGAAAGAAAAGGCAGAGGTGAATTAACTTCCTATAAGTAAATACTTTAGGCAAATGGGCAATATATTTCTATCGTAAGTATTCAGCTGCGATGTTATAAAGTAGCCATACTCAAAGAAATCAGTAAATAGTCTCGTGATTTAGCTCAAGTGGTACCGTGACTACCCTGGAAGCACAAAGGCCCGAATTGGATCCCCAGTTCTGAGAGAGATAAAGAGACAGACAGACAGATAGAGACAGAGAGATCAGTAAATGTGGCTGTTCTCTGACAAAACTTTCATTATGAAAACATAGTACGCTGAATTGACACAGATGCTGATTTGCTAATGTTTTAATCTATATTTACATGAATAGCATTTCTTGATTGTCCAGAAAAACAAAAATGCTTGAGTTTCAATTTTACTCTGTTAATCATTCTATATCCCTTTCCAATCTGTCTCTCTCACTTCACAGCTAGATGTGTATGTGTGTGTGTGTGTGTATGTGTGTGTATCTTAGTTTGTTTGTTGGAATCAGTGGAATACATAGATAAACTTACAGTGAACGTACCTAACTAAAACCTCGCTTTGTGGATAGTACTGTATCTTGCATTCCTTGGCAAAATCTCACTTGTTTCTGGAATACTATACTTTTTATTTGTTCCTAGATTTATTTTATTAGTATTTTATTAAGCATGTTTCCATTAATGTGCATGAGGGATACAGTTATGTAGGTTTCTAATTGTATACTGTTTTTTACCTTCTATTTTATATTATAGGACTACTGAGCTCATAAGATTAGTTACAAAACTTTATCTTCTTAGTTTTCTGAAAGTTTTTACAGGTGTATATAATACCTACCTTAAATGTTTGATATCATGTATTTATCAGGCCTTTTGACTTTACAAGTATTTTGTTAAATATATCTTGAGTCAATTCTGATAACATTCCTTTTAAAATTTTTATTTTGTATGTTTTTAAAAAAATTTATAAAAATTTTACTAGTAATATTCTATGTCCTTGTGAATAAAACAAAATTATAATGTATTCAGAATGCATACTTCTTTTATTCTTGATACCATAATTTGTCTTCTTTTTATCTTGTTCGGTCTAACTAGACATTTATCAATTTTATTATTTTTCAAGAACTACATTCTGGTTTCATTGAGTTCTTTTTCAGTTTTAAACATTTTTGTACTTATTTCATTATTTCCTTTCTTATACATACTGTGAGTCTGATTTGTTCTATTTTTTTCTCCCCCTCTTAAATTGGACACTTAAATAGTTTATGTTAAACCTTACCATTTTCATACTCAAATATGTAAAACCAGTGATTTCCATCTAAGCACTGCATAAATCTGGATATTTTAATTTCCTTTTACAGTGACTTTAAAATCCATTTTAAGGTTTTCTTAGATTTACTGGTTATTTTAAACTATGTAGGTTAACTTATAAATAGTTTGGCATTTTCAAGATATTCTTCTGCTAGTAATACTAATTTTAATTCTATTGTGGTCAGAGAATATGGTCTGTATTCTCGATAGTTTTAAATTTATAAAGACTTGTTTTACTTCTAAAAGTATGATCTGTTTAACAAACACTCCAGGTAATCTGAAAAAATATTAGAATAGTTATTTTGTTACTTGGAGTGGAATTGTTAGTAAATTTCTGTTATAGAATGTCAGTTAATCATTTTGTTTCAGTCTATATCTTTTCTGGTTTTGTGCTTATTTGTTATAAAATTATTTAGAAACATATCTTGAAGTCTCCAATTGTAATTCTGATATCACCTAATTCTCCTTTCAGTTTATCAGTTTTTCTTCATTTTTATCTTCAGTTATTGGGTATATAAACATCACTTTATTATATACTGTTGACCAATAGAAATATTTATCATTATTAAATGGTTCCCTCTTTCCTTTTAACATTCTTTATGCCTTCATGTTATTAATATAGCCACTCCAATTTTATTAGTGTTTCTGTGAAATATTATTTCCTATAATTTTCTTTATTACTTGTCTGAATTTTTATATTAAAAAGTGGTTTTCATGTAGTCAGCATACAACTAGGCTTTGATTATTTTATTCAGTCTAACTCTTGCTTCTGTTTGAAATATTTGTCCATAAACATTTACTGTAACTACATAATATAATGTGACAGTCTGCCTTTAGATTCTTTTCTTCTCCTATTTTCCATTTTTATGGGCAAGCATTGTTTTTCTAGGCACCATCAACTGAGAAGTGCAGACTCACCTGGAAAAAATTATTCCATAGTTTGAAGGATGAAGCTTTTCCAAAAACTATTGACAACAGGGCAAGTACCGAGGTCATAAATAGACAAGAGATGTATAAGGAAGGAAGGAAGGAAGAGTGAGCTTAGAAGGAAAGAAAGAATTGTATAAAGAATGGTTAATGGACCCTGATGATGTACTAATATTAGTACCCAGCACCTTGAGAGACTAAACAGCAAGGTTAAATATAGTCACACAGGTTTTTGGAAAGTGTGTAACTATTGGTAAGGAAAGGCTTTAAGTGAATATCTAGGTCCTCATTGAAAGTTCAAGTAGAAGAATGTAATTTTTACATACTGTATTTAAATTTTAAAACAAACCTGTTACTTTAAAGTATATTATACAAAATATATTTACAACAGCAATTTAATAAGTAACATCAATATTTAAAAATGTGAATAAGTCGGGCCGGAGGGTTAGCTCAGTGGTTCCAGTGCCTGCCTCGCAAGTGCAAGGTCCTGAGTTTGATCCCCGGTAACCACATACAATGCTGGGCGTGGAGACTCACGCCCACCAACAATCGATACCACATCCCACGGTGCCGGGCGTGGTGGCTCACGCCTGTAATCCCAACACTCGGGAGGCAGAGGCAGGAGGATTGCTGAGTTCGAGGCTTGCCTGGGCTACATAGTGAGCTCAGAGCCAGCCTGAACTACAAAGGGAGACCCTGTCTCAAAAAAAAAAAAAATGTGAATAAGTCCCCTTTAATAGATTAATGTTATATCATTGTCATTCATCATTAATTTATATTTCCCATTTCATCTGTCACAGAATTTTATCACTGTGATAAGTATTTTTATGTTTCAAAGCCTTTAGTTATCACCCTATTTATATTTCTGCAGTAAAAATTAATTCTTAGGCTTATATGGATCTAAAATATTTTTTTACATTTATGCTAAGGCTTTTTCTGGAGTCAGTTATTCTGCAATTCTTGGCAGTGGCCAATTTATTCACATATTTGCCATCTCAGTTTCCTGCAAGTTCTCTGCTTTCCAAACAAGAGCTAATAAAGCATTTTAAATCATAGATATCAAAGCATAGATTTTTTATGATTCCAGATATAAAATTCTGAGGAATATGTAATTGAGCAAAATTAATATGACCTTGCCTAAATTTCCACTTATTTATTCATATAAACTTCCTCAGTAATTGACCTGTGAAACAAAAACAATTGAGAATACAGAAATAGATATGAAGCTAAACTTCCATCAATTAATAATAATGTCTGTCCATTAAATACTTTTCAATGCCTTATCCCTCTTAAGAGATACATTATTAAGGAAAATTTTATATTTTATCTTTGTTTTTACCAATTAGTGACTATTAAGAGTTGTATAACTAAATCCAGAAGAAATTAGCATAATTTAAAAAAATTATTTAAAACATGAATTTTAAATATCAATTTTGTTGACCAAATACAAGTAGAATGAAAAATAAAACACTTTCAAACAGAAATAAATATATCATGAATTTTGAGTAGTTTTTAATTAGTAGACAAAATAACAGAACATCCCCCAAAATGACCACAGTGTAATCTCTGGAACCTGTGAATGTGTTATCACATGTGGAAAAAGATAGTTTCTATCATTAAATCAAGGGTCTTGGAATGAGGAAACTATCTCAGATTACCTGGATGGGCCTAATGTAAACATGAGTCCCTTAGGAGAGGACTTTCACAGTATTGTTCCATGGCTACAATTTTGAAAAGTTTAAGAAATATATTCTTCTACAAAACCTCTAAAAGGAGCATGGCTTTGCCAATATCTTGATTTAGGCTCCATAAGGCCCATTTCCTGAGCTCCAGAACTAAAAATTACAAGTGTGTACTTCTCTAAATGCATCATGCTTGAGGTAATTTATTATGGAAATAATAGGAAATTACTACTGGTAGTAAAATAGGGAAAGGCATTGTGAGAAGGGATAGGAAAAAGATAACCTACAAAATGCTAACTTTAAGCCCATTGTCAAACGAGTGCATTTCAGGAAAAGGAATACATGAATGTTGGGAATCTGGATAACTCTTTCCTTAAGTTACCTAAGAATTCTCTGAAAAGTCTTTTGTGAAGAAAGGTACTTCTGTTTGAGGGACTCTACTTATAGAGCTAACCATGATAGAGTGGTGCTGCAATACACTGGGAGAAAAGATAGTGGAGGAGAACTCAAGCACTCAAAAGTTCAGGACTTACCTGGGGTTTGTGGCAAATGCCTATAATCCCTGAACACTGGGAGACTTAGCTGAGAGGATGTGCAAGTTCAAGACCAGCCTGGATAACTTATTAAGAGATACATAAGGGCTGGAAATGCTCATGGGGGTGAGGGGCACTTGGTTCAATCCCAAGGACCATTAAAACAAAACAAAACAAAACAACAACAACAAAAGGCACTGAAAAAAGGACTAAAGTGATCAGTGATCACCTATAGCAGTGGCGATGAACTTATGACAGAAGTGTTATTGTGTTTTACTTTTAATACAGAAATTACTAATATATGAGTTGTTGTTTCTACACCAAAATCCCAGGTTTGAGGTTTAACTGCTGTGTTGGGGCTTAGCAATAAATAAGTGGGTTTTGGATTGTAGTTTGGGTACTCAAGTCTCTAACCATCACTGATCTATGGGAATAATGAACTAAAATGGAATATATTATGGCTTAGATCTAGAATGTCCCCCAAATAATCATACATATAGAAAGTGATCAGATCATGGCACTGTACTCATCAGTAGATTCATCCATGGATGAATTCAATAGCTGAATATGCAATTAGGATGAGAGGTCTCATTGAAGGTGGGCCACTGAGGGAAGGGTGTATCTCCCTCCCTGGTTCCTCCCTTCTCTCTGCTTCCTGCCCACCCAAGGAAGAGCAGCTGTCCTCTTCCACACCCTTCCACCATGCTGCTTAGGTCTTGGAGCCGGCTAGCCACTGAATGAACCCACTGAAACAGTGAAACAAAGTGAACTTCTCCTCCTTTAAGATGCACATGAGAACCCACCCCTCCCCCCAGAAAGGAGAACATGACTAAAACAGAATATAATGGAAATATTTTCATAAGAATGACTGAGACCCAAGAGCTAAAATTAGAAAGAATGAGGAGTCAAAGGGCTACTCTCTAGAATACATAAAGAGCTTTAAAAACTCAACCCTCCCAAACTGAAAGATCCAATTAAAAAAATGGGTATCTGAAATGAACAGACACTTTTCAGAGGAAGAGGTAAAAGCAGCGAAGGAGGAAATGAAGAAATGCTCAACATCGTTGGTCATTTGAGAGATGCAGATGAAAACAACACTAAGATTTCATCTCACTCCACAAAGAATGGCTGCTATTGGGAAATTAATCAGCAATAAATGCTGGAGAGGCTGTGGGGAGAGAGGAACCCTTCTTCAATGTTGGTGGGAATGTAGCCTGGTGCAACCACTGTGGAGATCAGCATGGAGATTCCTCAGAAAACTAGAATTAGAGGTCCCGTTTGACTCTGCCATTTCCCTGCTGGAATATACATGAAAGGATTAAAAGAATCATATCATGGAAACATATGTGCACCCATGTTCATAGCATGCCCATCAAGTGGAGCCTGGATAAAGAAGATGGGGGGGCTGGAGATTTAGCTCAGTGGTTCTGGCGCCTGCCTCACAAGTGCAAGGTCCTGAGTTCAATCCCAGTAACCACATACAATGCTGGACGTGGTGACTCACGCCCACCAACAATCAACCAGCAATCAGCACCACATACCACAGTGCAGGGCATGGTGCCTTGCTTCTGTCATCCCAGCACTCGGGAGGCAGACAGGAGGATTGCTGAGTTCAAGATTTGCCTGGGCTACATAGTGAGCTCAGAGCCAGCCTGAACTACAAAGTGAGACCCTGTCTCAAAAAAGAAAAAAAAAGAAGATGAGGGGTATTTTATATATAAAATGGAGTATTACTCTACCATAATGAATAAGTTTGAGTCATTTATACTCAAATGGACGTATCTTGAGGACACACTAATAAGGGAAATAAACAGGTAACAGATATGTAAATATCCTATCTTTTCCATGGTATGAGAATCTGAAGATGTAAATGAGTTCTAGAATGTATGACAGATTTTGTGAAATAGGAAATATCCAAAAGGAAAAGCGTAGAGGAAAGTAATGAGGGGAAAGAAAAAATATGATCTACAAAAAAATAAAAGAAAAAGAAAACATGTATATAGAGGGTTGGGGCTTGTACAGTGGGTAAGGAAATAGTTAAAAATAAGAATTAACTTATGTCATATACTGTTCCAAATTCCCAATGTGAAGTGTGATCATTATGTGTATGTAAAATGTACCAAAAAAGAATTTAATTTAAAAAAAGAAAAAATGAGAGGTGGTAATGAGGAGTTTATAACAAGAATGGGCATAGGCTCCTTTGTCAAAGATAGTATAAATGGAGTTGTTTCTGGATCTTCTAATCTATTCCACTGGTCCTCGGGTCTGTTACTTTGCCAGTACTGTGTAGTTTTTAGATGCAGATGAAAAAAAAACAACACTGAGATTTCATCTCACTCCACAAAGAATGGCTGCTATTGCATATGTGCACCCTTGTTCACAGCAGCTCAGTCTGTGATAGCCCGATCTTGGAAATAACCCAGATGTCCATCCACTGGAGTCTGGATAAAGAAGATGTGGGGTTTTTTTTTATAAAATGGAGTATTACTCTGCCATAAAGAATGACAAGTTACATTCATGTGCCAATGGACACAGCTTGAGGATACACTAATAAATGAAATCAGTAGGTCACATATGTGTAAATACCATATCTTTTCTCTGATATGAGAACCTGTAGATGTAAATGAGCTCTAGAATGTAGGGTAGATTTTGTGAAATAGGAAATATTCAAAGGGAATATAGTAGGGAAAAGTAATGAGGGGAAAGAAAAAATGTGATTTGAAAAGAGAAAGAAAGCACATGTATTTAGGGGGTGGGAGGTTGTAGTATGGGTAGGAATATGGGTAAAAATGAGAATTAACTCATGTCATATACTGGTACAAATGCCCCAATGTTGAGTGTGATTGTGAGCTGTATATAAAATATACAAATAAAGAATTCAATTAAGAAAAAAAAGAATGGAAGTAGGTGTATGCATTGAATGTAAGTTGTATTTTAATTCTTTATTAATCACAAATTGTCTTCAAATTTTGTAACCATTCATAATGGTAAAGTGAATACACTTACATAATAACTTTCTTTTTCACTTCTCTGGGAAAATCTCAGATATTTATCACTCTGTAATAGTGTACTCACATTTTTAAAAGTTATATTCCTTATTTTCAAATTTCCCATCAGAAATGCTTAGAAATGTATATACCTTACAGC
>PVIC010033764.1:0-19974 GCA_004025085.1 Thryonomys swinderianus | reverse complement strand
AGCATAATTTGGAGATATTCAGGAATTGCAGAGAAATGCATTTTCACAGAAATCAGATGTTATTTTTGTATACTATATCACTTAGACAACTGTTTCATTTGCTGTAATCAGTTTTTAAAAGTCAGATGGAAAAAGCAACTGAAGTCCTAGAAAATAGAAAATGTAATTTTAAACTATTCCAATAAAGCTGGAGGAGGAAGGGGAAAAAAAAAAAAGGTATATTTTACAGTCAAGAAATGAAGCATTCTCTGTGAGGATAGGTACCCAAAAAAGCACTTCTTTTCAATGAGGGATGATAAGAGTTATTACCAGAATTAAAAACAAAGATAATAACATAATAAATCATACACATTCCCAGAGAGCAGAATTCAACACTGAGAAAATATCTAATTAAATTACATTAAACATACAAGAATATGATACTTTACAGTGGCTGGTGTCAAACTTAATGAATATAGGATTCGGTGGACACCAAAACTATAATTTGTTCCAAGAGAAGTTTAAATAAATTAATTTTTGATAGATGGTAGAAACATCTGCAAATTTTGATTTATTAATTTAGGAAATAATTCCTAGGCATTTTTAACTTCTAGACACTGGGATTACATTGACAATGTTGCTCTCTGTTAAAACTCAAGCAGATGGCCAATGAGGTGCTGCTGTAACCAAGAAGGTGTTAGCAGACCTTTTAAAGGCCCAGGTGGGTCCCTCCCCCAAAAAGTTCTTCCTGGTGGGCTGGGCCAGATCCTGGGACTTGACAAGCTGGAAAGTCTGATTTCTTAGCACATCCAATTACTCTCTTTCAGAGTAGAATTGCTTTGACCAATGTCATTATGAACAACATAGAAACCAGAGTGTCTGTGAAAAATATATACACGTGTACCAAACCTCAGAGATGAAAATATAGTCCACAACTCAGCAGATATGCACAGCAATTTAAGTTTGAATCAGAAAGTTTAGTGAACATGGACTCAAACAAAGTGAGGTGGGAATTTCTTCACTCTGGTCTCTTCTCGCCTGGACCAGATGGTGGCCAGATGAAGACAAGGATCATTTGTGACTTTGCCAATCTTTCACTCTGGATATAATCTGACTCTTTTCAGTTTAGAACAGAGTGAGCCTCTTTCTCTTTTTCAAGACCCACTCTATATTGATTCATAGCTGATATTTGGAGGGCAATCATTTGTTACTGATTCCCAATTCTACTTAATGACTCACTTTTGCTCACAATAGAACAAAGATAGGTTCATAGAAGACCAACAGGGATTTCTATTATTTGTCCTCCCATTTACAGGAAGAAACTACATGCTGGGCCAGCTGTAGCAGTGGTCTGGCTATCAAGGTATAATTATAATTTTAGGTAGCAAATCGTGTTCAGAATAAAGAGGAAGAAGTCACCTTGTGGAATAGCACTTATCACAGGCTTTCTTGTATTTATTCATGTGCATTTTATCCTTCACACCTCAGACAATATTAGTACCCTCCCTGTGTCTCATTCAGCTCAAAACTTAAAGTGATACCATGCCTAACGATACCTTTAGGTCATAAAGTAAATGATCCAAGCAAAAAACATATCTACTCCCAAAATGTACCTATTTACTTTTATAAAGTTGAAATACTGTACCATCTACTATCAGCTAAAATAGACAAAGCACTTACACTGTTCTACATGTTGGTTGCTTAACTGGTGGGTGAATTATGACGAAGTTGCCTTCCAGATTCTCTTCAGAAGAGGACAAGTGGTCATTTAACCTAGTTCACCATCAAATGATCCATCTTGGCATTGAGAGGAAAACCTGAAATCGGCTCCTAAACACTTGCGTTGTAAGGTTGAGCTTCTGACAACATCAAATGGAGTCTTTCGTGGATTTGTTTTTAAATAGAAAACTTAAGAACACTGGTATCATCCCAACCTCCACTTTTAAACAATTTCTTATTCGAATTTTAATCAAGAAAATAATAGAATCATCCCAAGCTTCCCATCACTCAGGTGCATTGAGTTATGATGTAATAAAGTAAAGAAATCAATAAGTAAACCAGTGAGACTCAGTAAGGCACCTGAGGCTGTTCAAGACCAGAAGGCAGGTAGGCATCCTATGTCAGGAAAACTGAAGTGTTCATGGCGAGCAGGGGTACTGGATTTACCCAGATGCTCTGGGCTGGCCAAGGAGGACCTTATAATGCTTGGAAGTCAAGGCCCGGGGGACTTTTAAGCTCTCCACCACCACTTCAAGGAACAACCTTTAAAAATAAGTGCTAGGAAGCCAACGAGGGCCCTCAGCAGAGGCCCCACCTGTCACAGCTCCCTCCTGAGACTGCGCTAGTGCCCACAGAAGCTCTGGATCCAAAGGCCCTCTTGACGTCCTCTCTGTGAGGCACTGCGCAATTAATGTAGGAACAGAAGTCCTGAATCCCGGGCTGAGAAAATGCAAGGTGCCTTGGTAAACAAACGACACGCAAAATCTGTACACAGAGGGCTAAGTGACAGAGGAAATTGCAAATGCTCCTAAACACACTTTCCAGGAGAAACTAACAAATACAAAGGAGATGGAGCATAAAATTGGGCGGGCTGACTCAGAGGTTTGTTTTGATTTTTAAAATCATTAAAAATAAGCAGGAGTGGGGGGGGGGGGAACAGTTTTCCCCAACGCGAAGGGGCTGTGGGCAGATATACGGAAGAAAGGGGCGCGTTCCAGATTTCCGAATTACTAAACGTAGAGAAAGGCGCAATTATCGAGGCACTGGCGGAGAAGAGCCGCCTGCGAGGTCGGAGGTGACCCGGGCCCGGCGGAGGGAAGCTGGGACTGGAACCGCAGGCCGCTGCCCGAGACGAGCTTCCGAAGGGGCGTTTCAGCCGGAAACCGCGCGCCGCGCTGGCCCGCGGCGGCGGCCCGGGGGGACCCCAGAGGCCCCGGGGCGTCCGGGCCGGCGGCGCAGGAGGCTGTGCGGACGGGGCGGCGTCCCGAGCGCCCACGGAACGAAACTTGCTGTTCAGCGCCGGATTCCCCGGGGCCTTGGTATGGGGCCGCCCGCCCCGCGACGTCTCTTCCCGTGGCGCGTCCTGGGAATGCTGGGGAAACGGAGGCAGGCATTTCCACATCCAGAAATCCAGAACCCTGAGCGAGCCCCCCTCCGCCCCGGCGCCGTCTGCCCCCAGGGCCGGCCTGGGCCCCTGGGGTCCGTCAGAGCTCCGGCCGACTCCCTGGGTTGCTCTTGCTGATAGGAAAGATTTTTCCTCTACACCACCTGACCACCCTTCATTCATTCATTCGTTCGTTCATTCGTTCATTCACGGAGTCGTCCTCTAGAGGCAACAACTCGCGCGTCCGGTACCTCTGGGTAATCAGATACTCCCGCGCCCGCCTTTGTATCCCTGTACCTTAAAACTCCGCAGATATTCGCGCCCCTTCACGGAAAGGGCGTGCCTCAGTCTCCCCGTTCACCTCGCCAGGCCCCCCTAACCTCTCTGGAGCGCTCGACCCTGGGGCAGCGGGAGATCGACGTCCTGTCCTCCCGCCACAAGTTTAATGAGGCGTTCGGTTTGGGTTTGAGCTCGGGGTGACTGTGGTTTTGTTGAGGGAGTTGTTTTATGATTTCGATTTTCTCTTGTAATGAAAGAAAACTGGCTATTTCCAGGAAGCGCGTCGTCCCCAGCGTCGGGGACGCGAGCCCTCCCGGTCACCACCTCCCCTCTCCTCTGTGCCCCCACCCGTGTGTATCCGCCGCTCTCGGGGCCAGGATCTCCGCCCGGACCGGGACCCTGCGCCGGAGCCGGAGCCCGACTCGCCCTGCTCTCCAGATCCGCGTGAACGCCGGGTCGGCCGGCCCTTTGTGCCGCAGCCGGGCCGCGGCGTGTGCGTGTGTGTGCGCGCGTGTTTCTTTTGTTGTTTTCTCCGCTAACACTGCAGAAATGAAACACACATGCAGCTCTGTCGCCTCGTATTTTCAGATGTTCTTCACACCATTGTCTGCTCTATCCTGTTGAAAGTGCAAAGTGAAAACAGATGCATCCACCAAAAAAATTTCTTTTTTTAAAAGGGGACAATCTTAGGACGGAGACTAACCTCTCACATAAAGATAAGCAATAAATATAATATCAGATTTATAATGTGCATTGAGCGGTCTTGATTAGCACCAAGGTGAGCTGCGGTGAGATTTTTATCATTTCCATGTGTCTCGACTACAAGAAAAAAAATCAATGGGGGAAGAGCTCTATAAATCAGCGTTCATGTCAAGACAAATCAAAATAATGCCTCTATTATTTCAATCAATAAACCATTTTTATTCCCCACATCTGATACACACAATGTGTGTCCGTCTGTTTGTGTTTGGAACTGGCAGCTACACTCACCAAAACAAACCTTTCAAGTCGCTTGGACGAGATTAACATTTTTAAAAAGGAGAACTCTCTCATCTCTCCATTCCTTGCGAGCGACCCCACCCTCCCCCTTTTAAACCGTGCTCCCCAAGTCAGTCAGAGACCTCGGCAAACTCTCCGGGAAATGGGCCGGTGCCAGGACCGACGGGGAGAAGAGCGTCCGGCTCCGGTAGGGCGGAAACCGAAAGCGGCAGCGGGCCACGTCTAGGGCCACAGGAGCCTCCCGCCCTCGGGCTCCGGGGTTTCCTCGAGGGCAGGTTTGGCACAGCGCTCCCCGCGGGCTGCCGGAAAGTAAAGCCACCGGCCGCTGAGAGCCCCCCCCGCCCCGGCAGGTGTGCCAGAGACGCGCCGCTGGGCAGCAGTCGGGGGGAGGCTGGCAGAGGGAAACGGAGGAGCGGGAGGGGGGAGGGGAGGCAGGCGGACTGGCCGGGCGGCTTTGTTAGTTCCGGGCGGATTCTAAGGCGTGTTTCTCCCAAGGTCCAGCAGTCGTGGCTTCTCCAGCAGCTGGCAAGATGGGACCGCAGATCTCGACAGCTGGGGGAAAGCAGAGGCACATCGATGAGTCAGTACCGTGATCGCAGAGCGCGGGTACAGCCGCGCGCCTTCTTTCGTTATTCCCCTTCCGCGTTTGCGCACCCAACCTCGGGAACCAAACCTCGCTCTCTCTGTGGCTGAAGGTCCGCGCTTTCTTGTCCCGTCGGTCCACCATAAACACGTGATTCGGTTGCCCCCTTGCAAATGCGTTTCTTTCCACTGGAATGAGAAGGAGATGAAGAATCCTCCCAGATGGAACCCCAAGAAGCCCGCGGTCTAGTGTAGTCTTTGTTTGCATTCAACAGCTGTCTGTTCACCACACCCTCGGCCCCCCAAGACCAAAATGCATCCTGGGGGTTTCATTTAGGAAAAGAAAGGGAAGCACTTGTGGAAAAATCTATATTATTACCAGCAGAAAGTTACCATCGCTGGGAACTTGGAGACTTGAAGGGCTAATCTCTCGGGTGAAATTGTATCACCCCAACAACTACTTCCAAATAACTCGCTGCCAACGGGGGAGGTGGCTGGCGACCTGGACACTCAAAGGCGGGTTTTACCCCGAAAAGCTTGGTGTCCCCTCTCCGACCGCCCTCCTGACTCCCTTCTCCGCTCGAAGTACCTGGTCGAGGCGGGAGGGGGGGTTGGGGGGCGCTGGATGGAGAAGGAAAAGCTTGGGGGCCGGGGACCTCGAGGCCGGGGTGACAAGGAAGCGGAGGGAACCGGGCAGAGACGTCTGGGCTGTCCTGCGCTTCTTTCTCTCACGCGTTTCTGCCCGGGTCAGAGCGCTACCGACGACCTCGTTCCTACGATTCGGGGCGCTGGGGCTTCGAACAAAAGGCGCGGGGTTCCCTGGCCTCCCCGGTTTGCTCCTCCGGCTCCGCGCCCCGTCTCGCTGCCCTCCCGCCCCTGGCGCCCCACCCCGTCCCTCCCCGGTGCGGCCCCCGCGGTTCCCCCGCCTCCGCCGCCTGCTCCGCCGGGGACGTTTCGGAGATGTTCTGCCGCTGCCCGGAGGCTGCGCTCGGTCCCCGGGAGCCTTCTCCGTCCCCACCGCTCGGGGATTCTGGGGCTCTTGAGTAACCCGCTTCTCCCCGTAGTCACTGGGGAAACTAAGGGGCTCGGAGGTCTTCGCGAGCACCTTAGGCTGCGCGCAGGGCCTCCGGCACATTTTCTGGGGTTTTGTCCTTACGTTTTCTATTTCTAAACTTGCAAACGCGCGCAGAGGACCTGAGATACACTGAAAAAATGGGGTTCCTTCGAGAAAAACGGTGGAGGAGAAGGTGGGCGTAGGTGTGCGGTGCTCACGCGGCTCCGGGAGCGGGCAGGGGTCGCGGCCCAGGTGGCCCCAAGGGCCTGCGAGGCTCCGGGGGACTCGAGCCCCAGGGCGCCCGGCCTGCCCGCTCCTCCGCCGCCCCGGGCGCCTGCAGCCCCGCAGCTCCCGGGCCGGCCCGGACCCTTAGAAAGAAGCCCCGGGTTCCCGAGTCCGGGCTCCCTCCGGGCCGGGCTCGGGAACCCCGCGGCTCTGTCCCAGCGGGATTCCCGGGAGATTCCCAGGAAGTTCCCGGACCCCGGGCCGCCCGCGCCTCCCCGGGAGGCCAACCTGCCCCCAGGCCCAGCAGCCCTCCGGGGAAAAGCACAGTCGGAAAAACTGCTTTTCCAAATTAAAGCTCCCATTCCTTGTAAGAAATTTAAGAAAACAGCTCTTCAGGCGGCTCCTGCGCGCCAAAATGGAGGACTGGCAGCGATTTACGGAGGAGGAAGCCGGGCTGCGCTCGCGTCGCCCCAAGTATCTGTGCTCTCCCGTCGCTCCGCGCACCCGGCTCTGGGAGAGGGAAGGGGGGCGGTTCTGGTGTTTGGGGGTGGAGTTTTATTTGTTTGTATTTACTTCATTCGGGTTCTAAAAATTCTTTTCTTTAAGTTTCTTTGTTATTTTGCGGTTCATCTACAAGACTCGGGACTCCATGCCGAATAAAGTATTTTCTGTTGTTTTAAAATTTCCAATGGGCGCGAGGGTTGGACCATCAGTTTTCCCTGTGTCTGCTCTCGCTGTAAATAATGGCTTCGAGATTAGCTAATTAAGGGGCATGAATCACCGATAGAAAGGGAATAAATCAAAGCCTTGTTCTAAATTTCCAGCTCGCCCCGTGGAGGTGCAGAGCTGCTCCATCGGCCGCAGATAGGTGCTGTTTGAATTACTGTGCTTCAGAGTAAACCAAGTCCACTTCACTTTTAAAAAATGAATATTGTATTTATACAGCTTCGTTGGGTCGTTAAATTAAGCCCCCCCCCACTTTATTCTGTTCCATAAACAAAGTGTAGAGGCCACAGCTACTAGGGCTTGGAGGAGCCAAAGCCTGGTCTCTGCCCAGCTTCCCGCTTACCTTCCGAGAGCGGGGAGAGGGAGGAAGAGACCCCGAGAGGACTCGGCGGGGGCAGAGCCCGGAGACGGGCGCTGGGATTCGCTTTCACTCGTTTCCGGAGACATTTCCCGGGGCCCGCGGAGTTTCGGGTCCGGTTCCCCAGGCTGCCTCCCTCCGCTCCCCGCCCCGGGCGCTCACAAACGGGAGGCTCTGGCGTGCGAAAGAGAAAAGCAAACCTGAGGGGCGTGGTGAGAGTGTGAGTGTGTGCGTGTGAGTGTGGGTGTGTGCGGGTGTGCGTGGACACCGGGGAAGAGCGCGGCCGTCCGGCGCTCGGCGCTGTGCGCAGTGCCCGCGAGCCCGGGCCATCTCAACACCGACCCGAGAGGCTTTAAGTAAGTACGTGCCATAAAACAGCACGCCGGTCCCTGGGAGCAAGTAAAAATTTATTCGTTTCACGTAAAGCCTCCGAAACAGTCAACGCAGAGCAGAGAATCCGCAGCCGGACCCGGCCTGTGCCCCGCGCGCGCGGACGCGGGTTCGGGTCGGGTCGGGGTCGGGGCTCCCGCTCCCCCCACCCCGGGCCGCGTCTCCTTCCAGCAGCGGCTCTCAGCCGAGGGCCCGGCTCGCGAATCTTCCGGGAAACGTGCTTATCTGGGGGCCGAGGGGGTCCCCGGGCCATCGAGGAGCTGCCCGAGCTGAGTGCTCCCCAGAGCCGGGGCGCCCCGCCCGCCCCTCACGCCGCGGCCCCGGCCGACCGGGCCGGCTCCCTGCTTTTCAGTTATTTTTCAAAGTGCAGAACCGCAAAGCTGATCTCGGGAGCCCTCGGACTTCGGGGTCCCCGAGAGGCCCGCGGGCCCGTCGGAGGGCAGCGGACGCGGGTGCGCGAGGCTCGGCCTGCAGGTCCTCGGCAGCCCGGGCTGCGGCGCTAATTACGAAAGATGACTGTGGAGAACGCTCCCCGCCGCTCCCCGAGATTTATTTACCCAGCGAACTCCCAGGGCCCCGGGCTGTAAACCTTCCCACCCCGCTCCGAGCCCCGGGCTCTCCGGGTGGGAAGTTGCTTTTCCGAGTCCGGAGGAGGGAAGAAGGGGAGCAGCTCCGTCGGCTCGGAGGCTCCGAAAAGCCAACTCGGTGGGTGCTGCTTTTTAAAGGAACTCCCGCCCGCCCTGGGGTGCATAATTCTCGAGCAAGAAGAGCAGCACCCCGTCTTCTCCCTCCCGGGCTTCGCACTGAGGAGCGAGCCTGGTGCAGGAGCGCCCCCTAGCGCGGCCGGAGCAGAGCGACGCGGCGGCGGCTGGTACCGGGCGGAGGCCGAGCGCTGAGCCCGCCCCAGGGACCAACCGGCGCTCACAGCGCAGTCCCGGCCCCACTCGCGAGCACGCGCGCGCGCGCACGCCCGGGCCCACCTTCCCGGAGTGCCATATTCTCGTTCGTGGGACTCAGGCATCGTTTCCTTTTCTGCAAATAGCATTTAATGTGTAATCCGGAAACTATATTTTAGAATTTAACTGTTTAAGAGTGAAATAGTTAATGGGATAAACACAACTTTACTGTACTATTCATTGGTTACGTATTTTCTGTAATCACAAGATCCCCATTATTTCTAACTATCTTAGAGATTTCAAAGATCATCTCTTTTCTGCTTATTGAAAAACTCTACTTTTCAGTTTACAATATCAGATTATAACTTGAAAGAATTAAAGATGTTGAAGACTAAATTTTTGTTGTCCTTTTTGTGGAGCAAATATATGCTATGAGGAACTTCAGTGACGATTAGCATTAATATAAAAGGACAGGTGGCAGAAAAGTAGCTGGTTCTGAGCTGAACCTTACTGCAGAGATGCCGAGTCGCTTTGGACGAATCAAGTCAGCACTCCACTTGCTCCCCGACAAATGAAACTGTTCCAGGGGATAAATTCAACGCACCATCTAGGCCTGGTGCGTTCACAGACTTAAAACACACCTCGAAACAAATGGTGCTGCCCCTGAGAAGACGACAGGTCTGTGTCTCACCGGTCTGTTCATTTTCCCAAAACAGTTATTTGCGTAAACCCATATTTTTGAAATGTAGCTTTTTCCGTATTCACAGTATAGCTAGAAATGTTCGTATAACACAAAAGTATAGATACATAAAATATAACCTTAACTTAGTGCATTGAAATCAAATTAGGCAACTTACTACTAAATCTGTCTCCCATTCACCCAACATAATCCTGTAATCCAGGGGTGGTGTTCTGACGGTTCTGTTATGGTCTCCATCAAAAAACTGATACAAAGGGCAAAATAAAGAGGTGGGATTTGGGCCTTTGATACATAGCAGAGACTTGCAAATGCTCTTTCAGGCATCTCAGCATAAAATATCCAAGCCCCTCGGGTTTGAGCTCTGAAAAAACAGAGCACAGCACTGACCGAGCCCCCTCCGTGGAGGAGGCTGACGCTTACGGGCCACACTCCCACAGCTGGCGACAGAGTGTCTCGAGGGAAACGGAAAAAACTGTACGAAGGAACGGAATGGGGTGTCTTTGCTTCGTCCATGACCAAGAAGCACTTTATCATGGTGCTTCTTAGCGGCATTAACGGCCAATACAGTGTATCATTAAAGTAAAGTAGAAGAGAAACTATCAACCGTTATATAATTCTTTAATCATTAGAATTATTTTTAGTTACAGTAAGAGTGAACCCTCCAAGAGAGGCAGCCATCTTGCTGAGACCCAGCCCCCGCCAGTCCCTTCAGAGGTGGTTTCTCTGCACGGTGCTTCCAGCCTTGTGAACTCTTGCTGTGAAAATAAGAACCAGTTTGATCAAGAGACTCGCTGTGGAGTGTCGCTGATATTTAAGATTTTCACAGTTCTGTTGGCAACCTGACTCAAAAAAAAATGTTACTTTTCATGACTATTTTTTTTAAATTCTCATCTGTAATATTAAACCAAAACGACCACACACACAATCTGCTTTCGTTTATGCTAATTCCCATGCTGATGTGAACCAGGCATAGCAACGAGACTGTGCGGAAGTGTGTGTGAGTGGCCATCTACATTGTGACACGCACTCTGAGGCTTCCACCATGGGTGCCTGAACTTGGACGGCTGTCTTCACTGGCCACCGAATTGGACACTCAGGATCCCTGCCTTCCACTGTGCTTCGAATGACTACGCAGGGGTGCACCTGACAAGGCTTCGTGACAAGTCAAAGTCTCTGTCTTCCGGTTGTGTCTCTGAGTTCAGGTAGAGTCAGGCCACCGTGAGGAGGGCAGGGAACAGGGAGCACGTGAGAGCTGCAGAAAAGTGGCCCACGTGGCGCATCTGCTTCTTCGCTGACCGTCAGCTTCGCACCCTGGGACCCTGCAGATGTGCATGAGGGAGATATTCGGGGCCGCTTCTCAAAATACATCACCGTTCGCCCGGAGATTTAGCTCAGTGGTTCCTGCCTAGCAAGCGTGAGGTCCCTGGTTCGATCCCCGGTAACCACATACAATACCATGAGCAATCAGTACCGCATACCACAAAGCCGGGCATGGTGGCTCACGCCTGTCATCCCAGCACTCGGGAGGCAGAGGCAGGAGAATTGCTGAGTTCGAGGCTTGCCTGGGCTACATAGTGAGCTGAGGGCCAGCCTGAACTACAAAGCGAGACCCTGTCTCAAAAAAAAAAAAAAATCACCGTCTTTCAGAGTGTTTCTGAAGAGATAAAGGAAAGAAAATTGACTAGGAAGCGGTGCGTAGGAGCAAGCATTGTGACACATTGTCTTGTTTAATCCGCACGTGGCCTGACCACAGGTGGAGTCTTATGTGCCTAGCTTACATGCAGAAAACTAGGCCCAGAAATTTTATAATTTGTTCCACATCCAAGACAGTATGGTAAAGCTGAAATGGCATTCGGAGACCAGGGTTCTCATTCCAAAATCACCAACCATTCTGCTATGAGCGCTTTCCTCTACCAGGTAGCTACAGTAAATGTGGTTTTCTTTAAAAACTCATTTGCTAGGATTTGGGCTTCTTCTGAACTTCACAAGCTGGTTTAAATGTGCAATTACCCCTTATCTGCTGGGAGACGATCCTCATGCTATAAATATTCAAAACAGTCACATTTCCCCTTTTCCCAGTCGTCTTCCCTTCCACCACATTAATGTGATCCTTTGCTTATAATGTTTTCATCATCCTTGATTTGGGACACTTATAAAAAAAGATCCAGAGGTTCTCTGCAGTTTTATTTTCCTCATGCGATTGTCACATGCTTAAAGAGCCCATTCGTGTTTAATGATGTTTTAATGCTTTCTTTACATGTATTATACTTCCTGTGAAGAATATTAACATTCTCCGTTAATATTTCTTCTGAGCCAAGAGACAAATCACCCTCCGACTGGCATCTTTCCATGCTGGTCTAAATGGCAATCTTCATAATAAATATTACATGTCATCATTACTTACTACAAAAATCTCTCTTCAGCATGAATGTCCATTTTGTAAGAGGATTAGTTGGGCTTTGCTGTGGGATACTTGTATTTCTGGTAAGCTTTTTCAATCCTTTCGTTTATTCAAAAGGTGATTAAAATGACAGAAAAGCATTCAAACTTGGTCATCATGGCTGACTTTCCCAATATCTTTTCTTCTTACGTCACATTCTTTAACCAAGTGTAAGAAAGCAATCACTTTGGATGCCTCCTCCACCTGAAGCCCAACAAAATGAGTTTTCTAGAATGGTCCCAAGCAGCCTTGTGGAGGTCAGTTTCTCTTACAGTGTCCTTTGCTGCCACCTGCTGTTCAGTCTGCACTTTGACGGCTGTCCCCGCTGTCTGCCATTCTGCATTTTCTAACCAGAGGCATGGACACAAAGACGAAACTGACATACAGACAGACCCTGTCACTTGCTCACTTTTCAGGATGACCTGTAAACCATGAACTGCATTTAGCATGTGCAGAAATGTATTTCCTTTGTAACACTCTTCCAAATTAATATAACAGCACAAGAAACACTATTTCTTGGACTGGAGATTTAGCTCAGTGGTTCCGGCGCCTCTCTAGCAAGCACAAGGTCCTGAGTTCAATCCCTGGCAACTACATACAATGCTGGGTGTGATGACTCACACCCACCAGCAATCAATACCACATCCCACAGTGCCAGGTGTGGTGGCTCACACTTGTAATCCCAGCACTCTGGAGGCAGAGGCAGGAGGATTGCTGAGTTCGAGGTTTGCCTGGGCTACATAGTGAGCTCAGGGCCAGCCTGAACTACAAAGCAAGACCCTGTCTCAAAAAAAGAAACACTATTTCTTTTTCCTCTTACGTGTAACAAGCTGACTGGGACACTGGTATTTATAATTTCTGTGTGACTGTTATGAGCAAGGCCAGAATTTCAGCTGGAACAATCATTTGCAACTTTCATCCACTGGCTAATTAGTAGGTTTTCTTTGTAATTCTGGCTGCCTGATCTCGACAGCATCTGGTCGTTGCTTGTGTACCTGTCTCTCACCTCTGCCACAGGGACGGTCAGCAAAGCCAGGCCACAGTGGGTCGCTTCCTTCCTCCTGTTCATTTCTTTGTGAGTCTCTACTGAGGGACTGAGTAGACTCAGTTCTCCAACTGGGGTTAAGCAGATCTGTGTGTGGATAAAATCGTACTTTCTGCCTACAACTGCACCCACCGAAATTGAGTTGCTTAGCAGAATGGTCTCATCCCAACGTTGCTGGAGCCCCCGCTGACATTTGGGTGTATCTTCGAGAAGCACCCCAAGCATCCTAGAGAGAAGTCGCATAAGACACATACGTATCTTTCACTTGTGACACTACACATTTATAACCAGAAAGTAAGTCAACACAGCACTGGATTAAAATACCTAAAGAATTATGTTTAACTTCCTTCTTCTTTTTTTTTTTTTCTTAATTTTCTTCTTAAAGTCACCACTGGTTTCCATCAAACTGGCCTCAGCAATGAGCAGGTTAGAGTTACCCCTGAGACTAAGTGTCCAATTGTCTTTGTAAAAATACTCACTTTCTTCAAACAGAATGTTTTTCAAACGCTACATTCATGACCAGATAAGTGACCCAGCTCAACCAAGCATTTCAAAACCACCTGGTATCCTTAAATGTTTCTGTGACCAGGCTTCTAGAATCCCGTAAGGCAAAAATCAAACAAAAAGAAGTCACCCGCAAAGGTCACTGCCTCTAAGTTCTTCTTGGGTAGGAGACAGCTCTATACTGACTGGAAAAAATGTATCTGAAGTACGAGATACAGTTCTCTTTCATGCAAAATTTCAATATCTGATTTGCCTTTCACACATATCACAACCTTTGAAGGAATCATTCTTGTAACATCTGTGGGGGGTGATAACAGTCAGAAAGCTGCGGAAATGATTTAAGGGTTTAAGCCTTTGAAGTAAGTGCTTATTAAACGTATTTAACTAACTTCATATTTCTCCACACATTTTTCTCAAAATGTGTTTATGGAAAATTTCCAAATTACTGCTTTAAAGCACAGAGACCATCGTTTTCATGTTAGAGTGAGGAAATTTAGTACCTTACAGGTTCTTTACTTGCATGTTTTCTTCTCTCAGAACTCACTGAAGTTGCTCTTTCATTTTGCCTAACTGGTGGACTTTGTTTTCTTAATTTCTTTTTTGATTCATTATACAGGTGACCCTCCTGTTGCCTGTAAATCTAGTTACTGTAAGTGTAGTAGCCACTTGTGCGAGTTTAAATGGGAGAACAAGAGAGGAAGAAAGAATCGATGTGTTGGTCACTTGTCTGATGTCAAGTCCTGAGTGAGACCTTTCGTTTGACGTGTGTCTGCTCATGGCGATCATACACGCATATGATCGACACAGTGGTACCTCATTTCATGAACTCAATTAGTCCCACAATTCTGGGCAGGATGGCGTGGTCGTGTTCCTCACCTGATGCAGAGTTTGCCAAGAGACAACATTTAGCTAAATGCTTCTGTTCACGAAGCGAAGTGCTACGTATTACTCTAAAACTAGGCATCGTTCTTGAGGCTGACCTCTGTCCTTCAGATAATTCGCAGGCCAGTAGAACTGTCCAAGTAAACAGCCAGTGGGATGTGATACCAGGCGTTTCTGAGCTGCAGCCAGGGATGGGATCTGCAAGTGCAGTCACTGAGGGCGGCTTCTCAGGCTTGAACACCAGCCCCGCCGCTTCCCCGGCTCGGCAGTCGTGCTTACACCACACTGCCCTTCCACCTTGTCCTCCTTGTCTGTAAAATGGGACTAAGAAGAGCCTCTGCCATGGAAGTAAATCGACTTGATGTACAGAGTGCTCGGTGATGTATCTGGCTCCTGCTCACATTTTGGATTTTAACTCCAATACCATATCCTTTGCTAGAGTTTCCCCATCCTTTGTTTTCAAACCTACTCCCCCCAAGAGTTGCTCATTCCTGCCCATGCTCTGGGATTCTTTATGCTTGTATCATTCAGTGAAACTGCTTGTTCTTGCTTGTTTTGTTTTTTTTTTTTTTTTTTTTTTTTTTTTTTTTTTTTTTTTTTTTTTTTTTTTTTTTTTTTTTTTTTTTTTTTTTTTTTTTTTTTTTTTTTTTTTTTTTTTTTTTTTTTTTTTTTTTGAGACAGGGTCCCGCTTTGTAGTTCAGGCTGGCCCTGAGCTCACTATGTAGCCCAGGAAAGCCTCGAACTCAGCAGTCCTCCTGCCTTTGCCTCCCAAGTGCTGGGATGACAGGCGTGAGCCACCAACCCCGGCACTGTTCTTGCTTTCTTATGTATCATCTCTGACTCCCAAGAGTGTATAAAATGCGAGGGCACGGACCTCGGCAGGTTGCTTTGTTTTTGCACTTCTTCAGTCTAGCCAGTCTGTGCACACCACCATTTTGCACTTAGGACTTGTGACGCCATTGCTGAATGTTAAGACGTAGAAGACGGGGGAGCCCAGAGCTTCATAGGAACATATGGGAGCAATAGTTGACTTAGACATTAGTGAGACCCCAGGTGATTCTCATGAGGAAATGAAGCCCTCTGGACACCTGTACATGGGGCATCATTTGAGACAGAGGCAGAAGGACAGGAGTTCAAAAGGAGTATTTTGGGGAGAGTACATATTTTATCCTCAGAGTGACTCTCGGAGATGGTCACTTTTATTTCCAGTTCTGAGATGAGAAAAAGCAGCTGAAAGCAGGCTTTGTGGACTTACCCAGAGTTCTTGTGTTAGTAAGTATCAAGGCCAAAATTAAATTATTCTACTGCACTTTCCTGTGAGAACACACACACACACACATTTTGCTCTAAGAGCCTTGAAACAAGAAATGGTATCTAACCTATGAGATTGCTCCTTATAAGATCTGCTTGGCTCAGAAATTGTGTACTGTTTCCCTGGGTGGCAAAGCCCATCATAACATGCCACTCCTTATGTCACAGTCAAAAGCCTTCGTGGGTTCCACTTCACTGTGTCTTACTAATGAGCTAACTTTTATGTCTGGCACAGACACAGGTCGTGCAGTCTGAACTGCAAGGGAAATAGACAAGGGATGCTGGAGGCTCCGACAACAGACTCACAGCAAGTCCTCACCTGTCTCTTTACGGGGCAGCCCTGTTGTGTGACAGCGGGCTCGGTTAGTAGCGTGTAAGGATGTGTCTGTCGCGCTCTCCTGCCTGCCACCCTGTGCTGCTTTTCACACCGTGCAGGGCGTCCTCGCCAACCTGTGCCCACAGCAGGGAGCAGACAGCTTCCTTTAGGGATCCTGTCTTCTGCTGCCTAGTAATGGGTGAACAGCTCACCTGCCTTGGGAAGCACTGCAAAGAACCGTGCTTGAAAATACTGAATGCAATGGACGTATCTTCAGGACTTACTCATAAGTGAAATAAATAGGTCACTTATGTGCACATATCATATATTTTCTCTGATATGAGAAAATACGTTCTAGAATGCATGATTGATGTTGTGAAATAGTAAATATTCAAAGGGGAATGGGGCTTAGGGGTAAATAATGAAGAAAGAAAAAAATGGATGTTAAAAAAAGGAAACAGTGCTTGTGTATATAGGGGTGGGAGGAGGTGGGGCAGGTAGGGGAAGGGGAAAAAATGGGAATTAAGTTGTGTCATATACTGGTACAAATTCTCAATGTGGAGTGTAATTGTGATGTGTATATATAATGTACCAGTAAAATGTACCAATTTAAAAAAAAAGAAAATATTGAATGCAGTGTTTTCTTAAGACACTTGCAGAATGGTGAAGACAGAAAGTCAGTGAAAAAATTATCCCTAAAAAGTTGTCTTCAGCATTTAGTTCCATGAGCGAGTGTGGCCTTTTTTAAAATAGCCATTCTTTGGTTCTCGCCCCGTGAAGAAGTGGTCTTTGTCCCCTTCTGTTAAATCCGTGACTGTGACTTCCAAGGCTACATCGTGAAAGACCACAGATGTAGCTTTTGCCTGGGTCCCTTGGCAGGACTTTTATGTGTCGCCGTGGGTGGGTGTCCTGGGCAGCGGCCCCGAGCAGGCCCAGGGCTCAGACGTCCCGTCCCAGGAGCCAGACGCAGAGCTCTGCGGCCCAGGCGAAGGTTGCCGTGCAGCCCCGCACAGCTGAGGCTGCAGGCACTGCGGAACAGCCAGGCAGTGCCCACCCAGAACTTGTCTGAATTCCTGACCAACAGAATATGTGAACTCAAAAAAAGGCTATTGGTTATGCCACTAAGTTTGGGTAGTTTGTTTGACAGCGGGAGTAACCAGAGCAATTGTCCTTTCTGAGTCATAACTAGGTCCCCGTCCCACCTAGCAGGGAAGTAAGACTGTGTGATTGAGCTCAGTTCTAGTAAACTGCCTCAATCAATACTTATTCGAACGCCCTTCTCTCCCATATTCCTCTCCAAACTGCTGCAAAAACAGAGTTCTCAAGCTCTCAGCCTATCTTAAGGGCATAAAGAGGCCTGGAGGTACAGTCCTGGCCAATAATGTTAGGATAATCGTCCCTGACTAGAACCCCTCACCCAGTGAAGGCTTGTGGAGGAAGATCTGTTTTTCACCCTCCCTCCTTCTCCCTGGAATGTGGATGCGCTATTGGAAATGCAGCAGCTGTCTTGAAACACTGGGGGTGAATGTCACATACTACACCAGAGGATAAATAGAGAAACGGCCTGGATTGAGGGTGATGTCCTGGAACGGCCGCACTCACCCTATAGCACCTTCCTTGGGAATTATTGTCCCACAAGAGAGCTTAACTGTTTCAGGTGAGATCGGGCGTGTTCAGGGTGGTATGGCTGTAGACTAAACTTCAATGTTCCAAAGCCATTGTTAATCAGACATAACTCATTGGTGAATATATCCTTAAATGATTCAAGTGTACATGACATTATGTATGATATAACACATCACATATATCTATGTGATATTTAGTCACTTGAACTAAAAGAGGAGGAACTATTTATTAATGCCTTAAAAGAAGCAGAAGGGGGCCGGAGGGTTAGCTCAGTGGTTCTGGCGCCTGCCTCGCAAGCGCAAGGTCCAGAGTTCAACCCCGGTAACCACATATAATGCTGGGCGTGGAGACACGCCCACCAATAATCAACACCGCATACCACAATGCCCAACGTGGTGGCTCACGCCTGTCATCCCAGCACTCGGGAGGCAGAGACAGGAGGGTTGCTGAGTTCGCGGCGGCTTGCCTGGGCACCATAGTGAGCTCAGGGTCAGCCTGAACTACAAAGCGAGACCCTGTCTCAAAAAAAAAAAAAGAAGCAGAAGGAAGTGGAAGAGAAGGAGGAGGAAGAGGACGACAACAACGAAGACGAAGAAGAGAACAAGAATAACAAGATCAACAAGAAGAAAACATTCTTCACTTGGATATGTCCTTTTTCTAAGACATTGTAAGGACCAGATCTCAAACTACACAGGGACAGTGGGTGACTGGACTCTGTTTCTTATAGCAGCCATTACCTTCTCATGTCTTGATTCGCCGGTGTCTACTATGCCTTGCTCACCCATTCATTTGTATCAGCCATCAGGCGCCCACTACCACTTAGGTTCTGTATTAGACAATGAACAAAACACATCTAATCTTCACTCTTTAGGATCTTTGTCTTTTAGCAAGGAGATCAGTGTTAAAATAGAACTGAAGAAGTAAACATCTGATTATAAATTGATAATTGCAATAAAGGAAGAATGGTGAGAAAATATGACAGCATGTTAACCTACTCTGCAATGGAAGGATGGCTGAGGTGGAGAAGGTGACATTTTATTTGCGACCTTAAGGATGAATAGAAATAGCTACATAAATGAGCAGGAACAGAAGGTGAACGGAAAGCATCATGCAGGCCGTGGGCTATACACAACATTTATTAAATATCCGGTCGTTCTGGTAATGGCAGGGACTAAGGGTTACAACTAGTCATGTGCCCTTGAGTGTTCAATTCCAATACATTTTACGACTACAGTTCTAGTTTCTAATCATTCTGCTTTCATCTTCCAACTTGCTCTGCACTATTTGTAAACCTAAATGCTTATATATCCTTATATCAGTATATTCTCTTTAATCATTATAATCATCTTTTTTTAGTGTACAGATTACATAATCTTTCAGCACAAGAAATACAGTATAAAATACTAATCTTCAAGGCAACATACATTTGTGAGCTGGGTCTTTACTTGATTTTTTTTCCTTGTATTTGCTCTAATTTCAAATTACATTAATTTAAAACTATAGGACTCAAATGAATTGCAAATTTTAATCTGTGAAAGCAACATTTCGTTCCAAAATATGAGTTGTGATGCTCTTTTTTTTTTTTTTTTTTTTTTTTTTTTTTTTTTTTTTTTTTTTTTTTTTTTGCTTTTTGAGACAGGGTCTCGCTTTGTAGTTCAGGCTGGCCCTGAGCTCACTATGGTGCCCAGGCAAGCCGCCGCAAACTCAGCAATCCTCCTGTCTCCGCCTCCCGAGTTCTGGGATTACAGGCGTGAGCCACCACGTCCGGCATTGTGGTATGTGCTGTTGATTGCTGGTGGGCGTGAGTCTCCACACCCAGCATTATATGTGGTTACCGGGGATCGAACTCAGGACCTTGCGCTTGCGAGGCAGGCGCCGGAACCACTGAGCTAACCCTCCGGCCCGTGTGATGCTCTTTTATATACAGTTGAAAATGTCTTCCCTGATGGGAACATAAAAATTAATTCAGAGATCGGGGATTTATTCCAAGAGATCCAAGTAAGCGATAGGTACAAGTTTGTTCGGAGATCCCTGGCTAATTGTTTTGTCATTCTTTTTTTTTTTATAAATTGAATTCTTTATTGGTACAATTTATATACATATCCAAATCATGTATAACACTGGGGAATTTGTACCAGTATATGCCACAAGTTAATTCTCATTTTTACCCTTATCTCTACCCACTCCCCCCTCCTCACCCCCTTTATACATGCTCTTTTATTTTCTTTCTGTATCATATTTATTCCTTCCCCTCATCACATTCCCACACCAAGTTTCCTATAGAAATTTTGCACTCTATAAAAGCTGTCATACTTTCTAAAGCTCATTTGCATTTACAGGTGTTCATGTCAAAAAGATCCAGGGCCGGAGGGTTAGCTCAGTGGTTCCGGTGCCTGCCTTGCAAGCTCAAGGACCTGAGTTCAATCCCCAGTAACCACATATAATGCTGGGCGTGGTGGCTCACGCCTGTAATCCCAGCACTCGGGAGGCAGAGACGGGAGGATTGCTGAGTTCGCGGCGGCTTGCCTGGGCACCATAGTGAGCTCAGGGCCAGCCTGA
>PVIC010033763.1:0-19970 GCA_004025085.1 Thryonomys swinderianus | reverse complement strand
TTTTTTTTTTGAGACAGGGTCTCGCTTTGTAGTTCAGGCTGGCCCTGAGCTCACTATGTAGTCCAGGCAAACCTCGAACTCAGCAATCCTCTTGCCTCTGCCTCCCGAGTGCTGGGATTACAGGCGTGAACCACCACTCCCGGCACCAAAGCTAGTCTTGCTGGGTAAAAAGTCAGGTGAGCTGGCAGATCCCAAACCTGCCTGGGCCTCTTCCTGGTCCCCAGGGAAAGGGAGGAGGAGCACCTGTGGCATGTAACTCCCCTGTTTGCACACCTGTGGTAGCCCCACCCTCCCCTGCACAGATCTGGGAGGTGACGTCAGACCCAGAGTCTCTTGGAATTACTACTTCTGGCTCATGGGAGGCCCCAAAAATTCCATGTTTGTTGGAAATATAATCCCCAAATTCATGTGTCAGTGGTACCTGGAGTGGCCTTTTAGAGGTTTTTAGGGTTAGATGAGAATGGGGGTTGTGTGAGACATTGGTGGTTTTATAAGAAGAGGAAAAGAGTTGGGCTGAGGCAGGAGGATCCCAATTTAGAGCCCATCCTGGACAATTTAGTGATTTAGGGAGACCCTGCCCCCCAAAGGAATGAACTCAGTATGATGGCCCTGGGTCCATCCAATCACCAGAAACTAAAAAACGAAAAAGCAGAGGGAGTTGGAGGGAAGGAGTTGCTTGGATGTGATCATACATGTGCATGATCCCAGTCATTTAGGAGGCAATGGTAATAGAATCATGAGTTCAAGGCCAGCTTGAGCCACTTAGACCATTCTCAAAATTAAAACATGAGAAAGAGTAAGAATTTAGTTCCACCATGAAGGCCCTGGGTTCAATCCCCAGCACAAAAAGTATATGAATAAAGAAGAAAGCCTGCCTCACAAGGGCAAGGTCCTGAGTTTGATCCATGGTACTGAAAAAAACAAAACAAACAAAAACAAAAAAGAGGCCTTAACTAGCACCCTTGCTCCCCTACCAGAGGGAGCCTCTGCCATGTTATCAAGCACCAAGGCCTCCCCAGACCTGGCACATTAGAGCCTTCACAGCTTGCAGACTGGCTGCATCAACTCTGATCTTCATAAACTTTATCCCAGGCATGGCTGTTTTGTTACAGCAGCAGAAAATGGGCTAAAACAACAGGCATCTCCCTTGTCCTAGTCTTATTAAGTTGGCTTGCTTTCTGGATTCTTCTGGGTGCTGGTGTGTGGCACTTACCTCACACCATCCCCAGTGATGGACAAGGTGAGTATGTCATGTCCCTGGGCTGTCCCTGGTGGCAACTGCGGGTCCATCCTACCCCACTGGCTGTCACTGTTACCATCTATCTTGGCAGTGGATCTCCATGCTGAACTGCTCTTTCTAGAAATACTTCTTCCACCAGAATCTAGATTTAGGCTGAGGCAGAAGGATACCTTCGAGTTCTTTTTGTTTTTGGTACAGGGATCGAACTCAGGTTCTTGAATGTATAAATTAGGTACAGTGCCACTGAGCTAAATCCCCAGCCCAACTTCCAACTATATAGTGAACTCGGCCATCCTGAACCACAAAGGGAGATCCTATCTATGGTATCTGAGCCCAGCGTATACATCTTTATGTCCACATTGCTGGGGACAGAGGAGACATCACGTTAACTCTGAGAGCTCTGGAGACCACCTAGCAACATAGAGACCCATATCTGGCACTTGTCAGGAGTCTGACTTGGGACACAGGAGATGATTGCTGGAAGAAAAGGGAGACATGAGAAAACCTATCCCACAAGGCTGCTGTGGAGTGTGGAGCTGATGTGTTTGAGGACCTGAGCAGAGTGACCTTGCATAGCAGGTGGGCAGAATACACAGTGGCCATGTCCTTCTGCCCCACCCCCTCAGTGCCTGAGTCCCTCACAAGTACTGTCTGTAGCTCAGGGTAGGAAGGGGCTAGCCCAGGGCCATTGGGCCCTCACTAACTGCTTTCTGATGAGCTCTGCAGAGGTGATCCCTCGGTGGCTGCCAGCCAAGCTGCCTTCTGCCACCCCCACAGAGCCTCTTCCTCTAAGCTGCATGCAGGGCGAAGACCTCAGCCTTCCCTGACTGTGGGGCTGTGAGGGTCCCTGAGATAGACTATTCTGGACAGCAGGCAGGCAGGGAGTGGGCAACGCTGGGGGAGGAAGCTCCAGGGACCCTCCTGCCGCTTGTGCTCAGACTCCAAATAGAATCACGGCCAGGCGGAGAAGGGGATAAAATTAAATCCTTGATCGTGATTGAGTTAAAAAAAAAAAAAACCTTCAGAATCAGTGGTTCCCGCCATAGCTGACTGTGCTCCAGAGCAAGAGGGAGAAGGAGGAGGAGAAGGAGGAGAAGAGTCAGAGCTTGAGTGCCCACGGCCCCGCTACCCCCTCTGCCCACCAACAGAGCCACTAGGGCGCAAGGCACCCACCCCTCCTAGATGGGGAAGAACTCATCCAGATTATGGCTGCCCAGGAGAAGCCCACGTCTCACCCAAGGAGACAGGTCCTGGCTCTGGGCACTGCAGAATTTGAATTTGTGAGTTTGAATTCAGGCCCTGCCAGTTCCTGGCTATGTGTTGCAACCAAGGCCCTGGAGGTCTCTGAGCCTCTGCTTCCTAATATGAAAGGTGGAAATGACCACCGGTACCGTCTCAGTGTCACCTGCACATACCTGCCATGGTGTGTCAGCCTGGGGACATGGGGAGGGCCTTTGCCCAGGCTGAGGAGAGAGGACTGTGTTGTCTGGGAATTTCAGAACCCAACACTGACCGATGGTCTGCTCTACCATCTTTTTTCTGTCTTCATGCAGAAGGGGTCCCCACCTCTGACCTCCCTTTTAGGGAGGGGCCTGCTTGGAACAGGGTATGGGGTCAGGTGGCCTGGGGTAGGGACAGCCTCTGTGCAAGGAAGTGATGGCCTCTCCGTGCCCCTTCCCAGCTTTGGAACTCACAAAGTCTGCATCTTCTCATCCAGGAACCTGGCCTGGGCCCCAGGCAGCACCCACAACAGAAGCTTCTGGCACCTGGCAGGACAGAACCTCTGGACACTGGGATGCCCAAGGAGGGTACTTAAGCTGAGAGGAGAAATAAAGGAGCCCCAATAGCCTGTTGTTTACTGAAAGCTGCACACCCTCTGTGTCCATGTGTAAAAGGAGCCAGAGAAGCAGGCTGGGTCCTGGTGGAAGGAATTGAGTGTCCTATGGGGACTGGTCTGATTGTCAGGTGACAGGTTCCTCCATGCTGTGGGGCCTCCAGGTCACCAATCTGGCCCAGACCTCTTCTGTGACTACAGCTGCATTCCCTCAGAAAGACTCTGCCCCCAAGCTCTGCATGGTGGCATGTGCCTGTAATCCCAGCACACTAAGAATCTGAGGCAGGAAGATGCCAAGTTTGAGCCCACCATGGGCAATTTACCAATTTAATGAGACCTTGTATCAAAATTTTTAAAATTAAGTAGACTAGGAATGTGGCTCAGTGCAAAGGCCCTGGGTGTTATTCCTAGTGCTGAAGTGGGTGGGAGAGAAAGAAAGTAAAAAAGATTGTCCCTCCAGCCCAAAGGTGGTATGTGGGGGCCACACTCTGGCTGCCTGTGGCTTGCTCCTGTGGGGCTTTGTCTTCAGGGATGGCCCCTGAGTGCAGAGGAGGCTGGCCACAGTGGGCCAGGTTCTTTTCCTGACGCAGCTACCCCCAAACCCATCACAGGAGCAAAGCTGCTCATGGCCACGCCCAGGAGGGGTGGCCTGGACTCTGATCCTTTCTCCCCTCGGAGCCTCTGAGCCATCTGGCCAGTGTCCAGCTTTCTTTAGTTTCTTAAGAGTAAAATTGCGGCCGGAAGGTTAGCTCAGTGGTTCCGGCACCTGCCTCGCAAGCGCAAGGACCTGAGTTCAATCCCCGGTAACCACATATATGCTGGGCGTGGAGACTCACGCCCACCAACAATCAACACCGCATACCACAATGCTGGACGTGGTGGCTCACGCCTGTAATCCCAGCACTCGGGAAGCAGAGACAGGAGGATTGCTGAGTTCGCGGCGGCTTGCCTGGGCACCATAGTGAGCTCAGGGCCAGCCTGAACTATAAAGCGAGACCCTGTCTCCAAAAAGCAAAAAAAAAAAAAAAAAAAAAAGTAAAATCGCTTGCCCTGCCCATACCAGCTGGGCCCTGGTAGGCCCGCAGCCAGGCCCCACAGTGTTATGGGACCAACGGGCAGAAATGTGGAACTGGCCCTGGCCCTTGGATACTCAGACTGCAGGGTGCTGTGGAGCCAGCTGGCCTGGGCTTGCACGGTGAGGCGAGCTGCCCTGGAGCTCCTGCCCCTGCAGGTGTGGCTGTCCTCTTCCAGCTCTGGCCTGTGGCTCATGGAGGGCTCAGGGAGGCTGGGGGAGGGTGATTTGTTGGGACCAGCTAGAGAGTTTGGGCTTGCTGGAGCTGGCCCAGGGTGGCTCCAGCTGGGCCCCAGGCTGTGGGGCTCATACAGGGACTCCAGGAGCAGAGGACGAGAAGGAGGCCCAGTGCCCTTGGTAGCAACAAGGGGATTCGCTTTGTCCCTCCTCCGGACACCAGAGGATGAGGAGGCCCTGGCTTAGGAGATTATGGTGACAATCATACGCTGGTGGGGGGAGGAGCACTGCACATGGCACTGGGTTGGTCACCTTGGGTGACACCATGTGGCTGAGCCCCAAAGGGCCTTGGAGTCACTGTGCAGTTCCCCACTTACACCCAGCTGCCTACTTCCAGGCACACGATAGGACTGCAGTCTCCGCCTTAATTAACTATGGTCCTAATGTGCTCTGGCCCAGGAAGCGTGGTGGAAGTGATGGGTCGTTCAGGTGGAGCTTTATAGGGGGCTTTGTGATGTTCCCAAGGCCCTTTGTTCAGCTGCCCTCCTCAGCAGAAGGGAAGCTGTGGGGACTTTGTCTAGCTCCTTCTCCTCCATGGCCCCAGTACCTGATAGTTGTGGGCTCTCAATAAAGTGTTGCTAATGGCTGAATACTTTTTAAAATTATTATTACTGGGGATTGAACCCAAGGTCCTCACATTGAGCTATTTCCCTCTCCTTTCTTTTTTTTTTTTTTTTTGAGACGAGGTCTCGCTTTGTAGTTCAGGCTGGCCCTGAGCTCCCTATGTAGCTCAGGCAAGCCTTGAACTCAGCAATCCTACTGTCTCTGCTTTCCGAGTGCTGGGATTACAGGCGTGAGCCACCATGCCCGGCTCATTACATTTTTAAGACAGGGTCTCCTTAAGTTGTTCAGTTGCCCAAGAAGGATCTTAATATGCCTGTCTCAGCCTCCTAGAGTGCTAGAATTACCAGTGTGCCCCACCATCCCTGGGGATTGAATACTCTTGATATTGGAAACTCCTCTGCTGATCCCTCTGTGCCCCACAGGTCCCATCACCAGAGTTATGTTGACAACAAGAAAATCTGGGAGCTCCTGAGAGAAAGTGACCCTCTCTGCTCTACTAGTTTCATCCCCCAGGGTATTTGGGGTACTGGCCCCTGATGTCCACTGTCCTGTTGGGCTGTCTTGGGTGGTGAAGCAAATCCAAAGCTACCAAAGGAGCTTGGGGGCTAGGGCTAGTCGGGATCTTGTCTGCTTGTTTTAAAACTGCCTCAGTACGTGGTTCAAACTCACTATGTAGTCCTGGCTGGCCTCGAACTCCTGTATCAGTCTTCCATGTTCTGGGATTGTAGGCATGCAGCACCATGCTCAGCTAGTCCAGGCTTTGTGATTTAGAGGCAATAGAAACCCAACGCCAAAAGACTAGAGAGGCCCTGGAAGCTCAAAGAACTAAGCCAGTTGTTGCAAGAACCAGGGTCGGGGGACTGGATATGGGAGCTTGATGCTTCCTGGACACTTTGTCCTTTTCAGGCCATCTGTGTTTGTTTCTCTATGTCTGCCTTGTGGCTTCATTAGCTCCAACCACAGACTGGCCTCCTGCACTGGGACTGCAATCCCAGCAACCCAGTGCACAGAAACCTGTTTTCTCCCAAGGCCCAAAGAAATCCCAAGGCAGTCTCTGATTATAGAAAGCTGCTGGAGTGATGTCCCCTCCAGGGCAGAACAGAGGGTGGAGGGTGGTTGTGGTTCCTAAAAGAAAGGTTGTGTGATCAGAGATAGGATGGTCATTACAGGAGTCTGGTGCTGACTGCACCCTAGGGCTTGTGAAATCCCATCCTAATAACAATCCCAGTCAGCCTGGCATGGGGAGGGGAAGTGTTGGGCTGGGTGGGGAGGCTGCCCACAGAGGGCCAGGTTCATTTCCTGGCCCAGCCACCCTCAGTTCCCATCACAGGAGTGAAGCTGCTCAAGCCCACACCTAGGAGGGGAGGAGGAGAGTTGGGAAGCTTTCTTGTTTAGATTTTTTTTTTCTTTTTTGAAATAGGGTATCACAATGTAGCCCACAGGCTGGCCTCAAACTTGTGGCAATCCTCCTGCCTCAGCCTCTCAAGGCCTGGTATTATATGCATGGTTCTGTTAAGATTACGATGAGAGTTTTCTTTTTTCCCAAGTAGACCTTGTTTTGCCATCCTTGGGTGGCACTGTGGTATTCTGTGGCCCCTGTAATGGCAGGCATCCCACAGAGGGAAGCAGACTGGACAAGGTTCCCCACTGCCCATGCCCAGAAGAGTCAGGGCACAGTAAGGGGACTAAGAAAGCCTGTGTTCAGACACTTGTCCCGGGGAGCTTTCCCTGTTCGATTTGGTCTCAGGCTCTGGAGACTTCCAGCTTTTCTGAGGTCCACACCATGAGAGCTTGCAGGGTACTAAAAGCATATGTCCTGAGCTCTGTTATTATGGATTGTATAACTTCTTTGTGCTTCAGCTTCCGCATCTGTAAAATAGGTGCTAACCCCAAACTCCAGAGGATTATGGTGAGTGTGGAATGGGATCAGGTCTTCAAAGTCAGTGGTGTTGATACACAAACCTGTAGTCCCTGCACTCTGGGAGGCTGAGCAGGAGGATTGCAAATTCAAGCCTGGCCCGGCCTAGACAATTTAGTGACTGAGCAAGGGCCTGTGTCAAAGAAAGGGCTGGAGGTGTAGCTCAGTCAGAAGGCCCTGGGTTCAATGGTCAGTACTGCATCACAGGCTGGCTTCGGTTCTAGTACCTCAGAGGCTGGAGCTCTGAAATCGGAATGTCAGCTAGATTGGTTCTTCCAGGAGGCCCTGAAGCAAGGATGTAAACTGCCGCTCTCCCTGGCTCGCAGACCCTGTCTTCAGGGAAGTGCTCATCCTGAGACCCTGGGGTAGGATGTCCACAGTTCAGCCCAGGCCCCCGGCATCCTCTCCCTACGGCCGGCTGGAGGAGTGTGCCTTGTGGCCCACAGGAAGAGAAAGACAGCCCATAATTGTGTTAATTTCCACAATGCCAACTCTACAATTAATATGGGAGGGAACAAAGAGCAAACGCAGTGATGACACATAATCGGGCATGAACTACACCCTCTCAGAGCTGTGCCCTGAGCTCTGCTGTTTACGTACCTTTTCAAATTAGCGACATGAGCAAATTAATATCAAGTCCCCAACTCCCCTCACATGGCTCAGAAGGGTAACCAAGGGACCTTGTGGCCAGGCGCCCAGGGTGGCCTTTGGAGCCCTGGTACAGGAAGGCCATCAGCTGCCAGCTGCAGGATGAGGTGCCCGGACCCTTCTGGAAGCTGAGTCTGCTGAGCTAGCCTTGCAGGGAGTGGGCGTGAGAGGCTGAGAGCTGCGGACAGCTCTTTGTCCTCTCCAGGATGGGGCCTCATGTCCAGGTGGGGACTGTCAGGGGCTTGGGGGCCCTTTTGGGTCACAGGTGGAGACTGGACACTCAGGGCTGCAACCTCTGCAGTCCTGGGGTAGAGGTCAAATCTAAGGGGAGCTGGCTGACTGCTGAAGTGGGGTGCCAACCCCTGGGAGACAGACAACCGCTGGTGTCCCTTCTGCTCTGCAGGCACAGGCCTGGCTCTGTCTCCATGGCCCCAGGGACGGGCTGCCTGGAGCTTGTGCTGCCCACGCTTGCCCTTGCATGGAAGGTGCCCTCCTCAGGCCTGGAGGCTGGCATGCACTTCGGCTCCCACACACACAGCAATTCCTGCACAGCCCGGGCCGAGACACCACATCCAGGGCTCCCAGGCCTCTGGGGTGGGAGGGAGTGGGGTTCTCAGACTCCTCAGCAGCCCTTGCCATTTTCTCCTGGTCACTGTGTGTCCCTGCCTCCTGGCTTGGTCCTCTTTGTCCCTCCCTGGCTCCTCCCACTGAACCAGCTCCAGATAGATCCAGAAGGGCTGTTGGGGAGCAGTCTTCACCCTCCGCTGCTGCCTCTCCTTATGTCCATCCCCTGAACGGATGCTCAGGTGACCAAAGCCCTGCTTTGCAGCTTCCCTGAGGCTGCTGCCTGAGCCAGGGCTGACAGCCCCAGGCAGCATCCCCTCCTGAGGGAACCAGTCTGGGCAATACAATGAGACCCCATCTCAAGGAAAAAAAATGAGCTCTGCTGTCCTGAGTCTGAGTTGAGCCCATTGGTGCTGGGAAGTGGACTCCTGGCTCTGGCCTCTCCCTGAAACCTGTTCTACTCCCCTTGTCCACTTTCTCCTGGTATGGACAGGCACAGCACGTTTGGGTAATGTGTCCTCAGAAGTGGGGACCATGTGTGCTGTTGGCATAATTTCTGCTGGGAACGACATCCACCCCACCCCATGTGAAGCCAGCGAAGCAGGGAAACAGAATATGCCACTGCTGTGAGTTACCCTTGATTTTGAGGTGTAGGCCAAAAGCATAGGTAGGAAATCTCAGTCTCTGGCCCAACTTTAGGGATGCAGAAATGACCTCTTACCTAGGCATGGCAGCACATACCTGTAGTCCGAGCATCCTAGGAGGCTGAGGCAGGAGGATCTCAAATTTTAAGCCCACAAGTGACAAAGAGAATGACTAAGCAAGATCCTGGGTCAAAATAAAACAAAGGGCTGAGGTTATAGTGCTAAAAAAGTGAGATCCCTGGTCTCTGTGGGGAGAAGGGGCTTCCCTTCCATGGGAATTTTCACCAGCGTGTCATAAGTGATGCTTCTCTCGGTTCTTTTCCCAAAGGAGAGCACAGAAGGTGATTAGAAAAAGTCTGAAACAAGCCCAACAGTCCCAATCCAATTCCCATAGAGGATGAGGTGCCCTTTTGAAGTCAGAGTTTCCTTCTCCCCCTCTTCCTCCTTCTCCTCCCCTCCATTCTCCTCTACCTTTTCTTCCTTCTTTCTGTTTCTGTTCTTTTTTTCTTGAGATACTGGAGATTAAACTCATTGAACTACATTCTCAGCCCTTTTCATTTTGAGACAGAATCTTACTATGTGGCCCAGGCCAGCCTCAAACTTGCAATCCTCCTGCCTCAGTCTCCTGAGTGCTGGGATTACAGGTATGCAGCACTTTACTCTGCCCAGGGGGCAGGAGATAAAAAAAATGTACAAATAAAAATTAAAAGGATTCTCTCTTCTTACAGTGATGAAGTGACCAGGCCAGGCCACCAGAAGCCAGAGATGGGTCCCTGACCACAGGCCTTCTGATGCTGGAGGAGACCCCGTGGCTGTCCCAGTGCTTCCCACCACTGCAGCCACTTTCCTGCCTTGATGCTGAGCCTCCTCTTGCGAGCACATCCTCACCTGCCCGCCACTCCACTTTCAGATGCGTGTGGTGCTTACCACTGAGTGACAACGCGGCCACCAGGATGGCTCTGTGCTGTGTGCAGCTCCTTGTAGCCCTGCAGTACCTGGAGGCCTGGCCATGGACATCTGCAGTTGGAAGTTGGGCCCCTAGGATCTGAGCCATGCAGGGCTTTGGTTAGGATCCTCCAGGGCACTGTACACAGGGGCGTAGGACCATTTTGGGCTCAGAGGACGAGAAAAGGAATCCAGGAGTCCTACTTCTCCAAGGTGCTCTTGAGGAAGTTTGACACTTTGCCCCTCTGTGAAACGGGAGCAATCAAGTCACTCCGCACAGGACTGCGGGGGCAGAGGGTGCATCATTGGCAGGCACAGAGCCAGGTGCAGGCTGTGGCCAGCCAGGGCCACGTTGCCTTAGAAAGTCCATGCCCCCTCTGGACAGTCAGTTTGTCTTCCTTGGCCTCCTATCAAAGCCACCTCAAGCTCTGCCAAGTTCTGCTCCCCAGTGAGGACAGGGCTGGGTAGTGTCTACAGCCCCAGGGCTGCCTGGGTCAGTGGGTGACCCAGCTCAGACAAGACCACGTCACTCCCAAGTCGAGACTGATCACCATCTCAGGACCCTTTTGAGGACTATCACTCGATCACTGGGGAGACCTTTGAAAGGTGCCATGATATTGGGCTGAGGATTTAGCTCAGTGGCACCACACCTGCCTCCCAAGTGCAAGGTCCTGAGTTCTACCCCTGGTACCAAAAAAGAAAAAAGAAAAATGCCAATATTGCCAGGTGTGGGTGTGCAAAACTGTAATCCTCAGGACTCAGGATTGCGAGGCAGGGGGATTGCCACGAGTTTGAGGCCATCCTGGGCTACATAGTGAGTTCAAGGCCAATCTGGACTACAAAGCAAGGCCCTGACTCAAAAAACAAACAGCCAGGCATGGTGGCTCATGCCTGTAATCCCAGCACTCAGGAGGCAGAGGCAGGAGGATTGCTGAGTTCAAGGCTTGCCTGGGCTACATAGTGAGCTCAGGGTCAGCCTAAAGTAAAAAGGGAGACCCTGTCTCAAAACAAACAAACAAACAAACAAACAAATCAAAAGAAAGGAAAAGTACCGATATGGCAGAGGCTAGCATTGGGTGTACCTAAACCCGAGGTTCTTGTCTCCTGGCCTGCAAGCTTTGGGTGAGCTCCAGGGCCAGCTGCTTCCTGCCGGTGGCATCCCAGGGTGAACAGGTTCACAGAGCTCACCGGTCACCCGCAGCCCAGCTTGACGCTGGACCCTTTTCAGGCACCTTACATTTCTTTTCTTTTTTTTGAGACAGGGTCTCACTTTGTAGTTCAGGCTGACCTTGAGCTCACTATGTAGCCCAGGCAAGCCTCCTGCCTCTGCTTCCCGAGTGCTGGGATTACAGGTGTGAGCCACCATGTCCGGCTGGCCACCTTTCATTTCTTTAAGGGACAGTGAGGGTAAGAAGGTAAAGAGCTCAGGGGTCTAGACATGGAGAAGCTTTTGTTTGTGTTTTTAATGGAACTGAATACATAAAACTGTCTCAGCATTAGCCTATCGACTGCCAGTGTAGTTCTGAGATTAGGCCTTTCTGATTTTATGTTCTGTAAATCTCAAAAATCCCTGGGAGGGGCCAGAGATTTAGCCCAGTGGTTCCAGCGCCTGCCTGGAAAGCGCAAGCCCTAGGTCTTGGGTTCAATCCCAGTAACCACATATAATGCTGGGCGTGGTGACTCATGCCCACCAGCAATTAATACCACATACAATTCTGGGCGTGGTGGCTCACACCTGTAATCCCAGCACTTGAGAGGCAGAGGCAGGAGGCTTGCTGAGTTCCAGGTTTGCCTAGGCTACATAGTGAGCTGAGGGCCAGCCTGAAATACAGAGCGAGACCCTGTCTCAAAAAAAAAAAAAAAATCCCTGGGAAGTCTACAGGGTACATTTTTTAACCCTCTGAGTCATGAACACCATTAAAGAAAATCTAACAGCAATTCATTTAGTTCCTCATTGGTTATGTGCTGAGTACTTACTCTGTGCTCAGTAGTATGCTGGCTGGGTGCTTGGAAGGATCTGGGCCCCCTGGGGGGGCCAAGAAAAAAGTACCATTTATCTAGATATTCCAGTTTGAGGCTCTATGAGACACTCTTATTTCACTGTTGTTGTTTCAAAGACAGGATCTCGCTATGTAGGTCAGGCTGTCCTTGAACTCACTATGTAGTCTAGGCTGGGCTCAAACTCACAGCGATCCTCTTGCCTCAGCCTCCAGAGTGCTGGTGTGCTTTTCCATTTCCCAGGTGAGGAATGAGACTGGGGAAATTCCTCTACGTGTCTACAGTCTCTGGTAGTAGTGGGAGGCAGAACTCTGTGCAGTCCTGTCTGCACCATCTGGCTCCTTCATGCTGGAACAGAGTGGGGAGGAGAGGGAACACGGGAAGAGAGGATGCAGAGGATGCAGGTTAGGGGAGGTGTGGCTGGTCAGGAGCACTTTTGGAGGGAGGATGTCTTCTAGCGCTGTGTGACACAGCCGGCCAGATGTCTTCCTAGAGGGATGGATGCTGGTGATGAGGAGGCGGTAGGAAGCCACTCACTGAGTTTAAGAGCCAGGAAGGGGCAGAGCCACTAGCAGCGGGGTAGGCCAGTCCATCCTGGGTGACAGGATGAAGTCTCTGGCTGGAAGAAGGGAGGGGTGTGGTGTGGAGATGGGGGGCAGGGGCCCTGGGGGTCCAGCCAAGGGGAGTCTCCTTCCCAGCCTGGGAGGGAAGAGACATCACTAAGGATGCTGAGACAGGAGGCACAGAAGGGAGTGCTGGCATTCATCTCCTGTTCTCACGCAGGTCTTCCTGTTCCCTGTAGAATCAGGTCCAAATCCCTGATGCACCTCCCCATCTGGCCACAGTCTACCTTTCTGGGCTCCTCACTCTCGCCCAAGCAAGTCCCCTGTGCTCCCCACACCACATGCTGCCCCTCCTAGAGCGCTGACACCCTCCTCTAGCCCTACCCAGATCTCTACATGCAGCGCCCCAGCAGGAGACCCCTCCAACAGCTCAGCCCTTGGCACTCTGGGAGGCTGAGGCAGGAGGATCCCAAGTTTGAGTCCAGCCTGGGCAGTTCAGCCACTTAGTGAGACCTTGTCTCAAAAGTTAATGAATAAATGAACAAAAAGGGCTGGAATGGAGCTCAGTGGGAAGGCCTGGGTTCAGTTCCCCGTACTGCAACTCCCCCCCAAAAACCACCTTGGTCCTTGACATTCCTTGGTAGCTCATCCAGCAGTCTTGTGTAATTTTTTTTTTCAGGGAGGAGGGGATTAGGGTCTCACTTTGTAGTTCAGGCTGGCCCTGAACTTACTATGTAGCCCAGGCAAGCCTTGAATTCAGCAATCCTCCTGCCTCTGCCTTCCGAGTGCTGGGATGACAGCCATGAGCCATCACGCCTGGCATTGTGGTGTGTGGTACTGATTGCTGGTGGGCGTGAGTTGCCATGCCCTGTATTGTTGTATGTGGTTACCAGGGATTGAACCAGGGACCTTGTGCTTGCTAGGCAGGAGCTGGAGCTACTAGCTAAATCTCCAGCCATAATTATTGCTATTGAACTCTTTGCTCTTGGTGTCTACTTAGCCTGACCATCCTGTCTGGGGGTACTGGTGATTCTTTTAACATCGAGTAGTGACTCAAATTGAGAATTCTTCATCTTCGTGACTTAGTTTCCTCCTCTGTAAAATGGAGCTGTTGTCTCTCTGGGTGCAGTGCCCGCTCCGAGCAGTCCCAGCGCGGGGAGGTCCTGGGGTCCAGCTTCCAGAAGGGGTACCATAGACACTGGAAGAAGGGACGACCCCATACATCCCGGGGTCCTTTGCTTTTGAGGGGCTGTGGGCATCGTCGGGAGTGCAGCGGATCCTTCGGGAAGAGCCGGCACCATCAATTCTCGAGTCCTGTCCTCCTCCAAGCCAGGTTGGACTCTACATGCCCGGCTGACACCGGCCCCTCAGACACCTCTTCGGACCCCGAGCGCGCTCTCGTCACCGGCCCCCTGCCGCCAAGGTTCAGGGAGGGACCCGGGGGCCCGCAGGAGGCGCTCGGCTCGGTGCTCCTCCGGGGGTGCGAGGGCGGCAGTCCCGGCCTTCAGGCTGGAGGAGCGCCCCAGGTGCAGAGGCCCGGGGACCGCTCGGGAGCGCGCGTGGGAGGATGAGGGGACCAGCATGAGGGAGCGGGACGGGCAGCGGACGGCGGGGGCGCGGCCCCGGGGGCCAATGGGGAGCCAGGCTCGAGCGCGCTCCCGCCCTCGCTCTCGCGGGCGCGCGCTCGCATCCGCCTGGTGCGCGCTCCGGGCGCCCCCCCCCCCCCCCCCCCCCCCCCCCCCCCCCCCCCCCCCCCCCCCCCCCCCCCCCCCCCCCCCCCCCCCCCCCCCCCCCCCCCCCCCCCCCCCCCCGCCCGCCCTCCCGCCCCGCCCCGCCCGGTCCCCTCGCCGGACCCGAGCGCGCGCCGCCGCCGCCGCCATCTTAGTCGCCGCCGCTGCCTCAGCGAAGTGCTGCTCGAGGCGGGACGGCGCCGCGGCCGGAGCGCGGCCCAGGGCTCGGCACGGCGCCTCCCGCTCGGCCCCCGCTGCTCGCCACGCCGTTCCACAGCGGACCCTGGGCCCGCTCGGTGTCCCGCCCGCCCGCCGACCCCGAGCCGAGCGATGCCGCGCCGTCCCGCGCCCGCGCTGGCTCCGGCCACCAGGCTGCTGCTCGCCGGGCTGCTGTGCGGCGGCGGGGTCTGGGCCGCGCGAGGTAAGCGGGGGAACGGGAAAGCCAGGCCGGGCCGGGCTGCGCTGATGTCGGGAGGCGGGTGGGGGCGGGTCGGCCCATCCCCGGGGCCGCGGGCTGGGGACACTCCCGGGGCGCGGGGCTGGATGGTGTGCCCGCTCGGTGCCCTCACGGGTTCGGGGCTGCTTACATAAGTGCCCCTCCTGCGCATCCCCTCTGAGATCCGGTGCCCGGGGCTGCACCGCGGACACTGCTGCTGAGCCCCTGGATCCGAGCCCTTTCAGGTGGGCTGTGCGGAGCAGAGCCGCGAACTTCTCGCTCCCTCCCTCCCACCTTGTCACCCAGGGGTGAAATTGCGAGCGGAGACGTTGCCGGGTCGGGGACGTGCATCTTCCCTGCAGTTTCTTCCCCCTTGGGAGGTAGATCGTGCAGAAAGCACTCCACGGCCTCGGCACAAACGGGAAGCCCCCTGGGTTCTTAGGGTCCGAGAATGGAAATGATTTTATGGCCAATGGCAAATAATATTTCTTGGGTAACTGATAATTTTTTCAAACCTTCCTCTTTTTAACCTTTTAAATGTTCGGTGGTTTCGGATATTGACTGATCTTGCCAACGAAGAGCTTACGCATTGCAGATGCAGGCTTCTGAATGGGTCTTGAAATCGTAAACATTTTCCTGGCCTGGGAGCGAAGTAATCGAGGTGTAGCCTAGGGAGTACTTGAATCTATTCTGATTTTTTAAAATCAAAATAAATTTGGAGGAGGAGGAGGATCGATATAAGTCTAAATACGATGGTCAAATCCCAGTATAGCAAGCTTTAAAAAAATTCTTTTTTCCCCCCGCTGGACATGACATAGGGAGAGAAGTATGGTGTTTGCAAATTAAAGGGCAGAGGCAAGGCATCTTTTGTTCCAGTGCCCCTTTCTTCCCGTAGAGGATGATAAACTTTGAATACTTCTTTTATTTCATTTCTAACATTTTGTCCACCCTGTCAAAATTCAGATGTTAGTCACTAAGTATCTTAATTTTCCCCAATTTGATTTTTAAAAGTTAAGTCCGTCTAATTTGGAAGTGTTCTTTCCAAATGTGAAATGGATTGCTGAAAATCTAATGTAGCCAAGAGAAAAAAATGTCAAAGTTTTTACTTCTCTTGGGAAAAGCCCACACATTTTAAAAATATGTGCTTGAGGAGCAGTTCCAAGTATATTCATTTGAGTCAGTGATAACATTTCTTGTTAAATTTCATGTTTTTGAAGTTTCTCTATGCACCTCCATTTGCTATTCAGTAATTACTTTGGTTAAACAGTTGGCATAAATTTCAATTCTTGACTTTCTTCATTGTGGTGGCCTGAGAACTCTTATGAGACCGATGTTTTTAGTACTGTATAATCATTTGTAATTTGCCAGTTTTCTCTGAGCTTTTCTTGGTGTAGATACAGTACTTCAGGATTCTTAGTCTTCAAAATAAAACCATTTTGAACATCAGTTATTCTTTCACATTTGTTGTTTTTTTGAGCCAGCGTGGTTAGAAAATAGCTTATGAATATTACATGAAATGTTAATAAAACAATTTAATTTTGAATGTTATAAATGAGTTTTAAATGTAAATATGCAATTTGTGGCAGCACTTTCTATGGGTTCATTTGAAAAGATGATCATTTCAACTAATCTCAGGGGCTTTCTGTTCTTCTTTTTTTTGGGGTGCCTGAGATGAAACCCGGGGTCTTGCATATGCTAGGCGACCAAGACCGCTCTTCTGCTGAGCTGTGTCCCAGCCCGAAGTCTTTTGGTGCAAGACAGAATGACATGTACTGCTATTCATACTCTAGTATCCTGAGTAATTGTGACTGGGAGAAAGATTCCATCCAAACTGCTAAGGAGAATGATAGATTTCCTTGTTAGAAACAACGTTGGACTATTAATTAGTTTTATAGAGAACCCCCGAAATTCACTTTAATTATAGCTGTAGTTCTCAGAAAAAGTCAAGACAAAATATCAGGAGGAACATCCCTGTCATGCCCTAGGTGACCTCAGTGTGGGCTGCTGCCTTTTTGCTAGTCATGGAGGTCAGGAAATAGAGTCAGGAAACAGAAATTGAAGCAGGGAAAATAGAAAGCTAGATGCATGTTTAAAAAAAAAAAGCAATCACTAAATGCATTTCAAGGCCAAATAAATAATATTCACTGTAATTTTTCCATTTGCACACAGATGTCTCAGTGAGACATCTTACCATCTTGTTTAGCATTTCATCTCCAGGAGCTCTGGGGAATTTTTCCATGCTTCACATTTTCATTTTTTATCACACTTATGGTAACATGCTTTATTTGCTTATGTGTGTTGTTTATTGTGTTTTCCCCTCAGTAGAACAAGCCTGGAGAGGGAAGCGTGTCTACCAGCACAGGCTGCTGCACCCCAGAATAGCAGTTGTGTGATTGAATTAATAGCTGGGTAGCTGTGTCTAAGCTTAGATAGCACAGGATTTTTACCGCCTAATTTTCACCTGGCAGATAAATGTTGTGTACTGAAAAAAATATCACAAACATACAGTAGTATGAAATAAGCCTAAGTCCTGCACTGTAGATATGGGGATTCATTGGATGATTTTTCAAGGCTCTGTACTGTTGATTGGAGTCCTGGAATATGAGACTGGAAAAATCTGGCTGAACCTCATAGGCTTGTCACTACCACTTTGAGGCTGTTTTTTAAAAAAATTATAGTTTGTTTTTTTAGAAGATAGTTTAACTTATTCCATGTGTGTGAATGCATATGTGAAAGTATGTATGAATGAGTGTGTAGTGAATGTGTGTATGAGGCAGGCACAGCATTTTTCTTTCTTTCTTTTTTTTTTTTTTTTTGAGATAGGGTCTCACTTTGTAGTTCAGGCTGGCCCTGAACTTACTATGGTGCCCAGGCAAGCCGCCGTGAACTCAGCAAGCCTCCTGGCTCTGCCTCCCGAGTGCTGGGATTTTAATTTATTTTTGGCACCGGGTATAGAACTCAGGACCTTGCGCTTACAAGGCAGGTATGGTACCACTGAGCTAAATCCCTGGCCCAACGTGTGTATGTGAATGCTTGCATATATGTGAGTATGTATGTGTGTGTGTGTTGTGTGAGTGTATGTATGTATGTGCATGTGCAGATGTGCTCCAGGTCCTGGGGGATCCAACCCAGGAACTTTCATTGAGCTATGTCCCCAGAGCTTTTTTTTTACTGTTTATTTTGAGGTAGGGGCTTGCTAAATTGCCCAGGTGAAAATGAAACTTGCCATCCTCTTGCCTCAGTCTCCCAGTGCTGGGTTGTATGTGCCACAACTCCCAGTTTGTTACTTTGCTTTTCAGAAGCAATTTTGAGGGAAGAAGTTACTAGAATACTTCAGTATTATCCTTAGTCTAATATTTTAATTTCTTTTTTTGCTTAACTTTTTTTTTTTTTTTTGGAGACAGGTTCTTGCTTTGTAGTTCAGACTGGCCCTGAGCTCACTGTGTAGCTCAGGCAAGCCTGGAACTCAGCAATCCTCCTGCCTCTGCCCCCGAGTGCTGGGATTATAGGCTTGAGCCACCAAACCCGGCATTTGTGGTTTATGGTACTGATTACCAGTGGGCATGAGTCACCATACCCGGTATTGTATGTGGTTACTGAGGATTGAACCAGGGACCTTGTGCTTGCTAGGCAGGCACTGGAACCACTGAGCTAAATCTTTGGCCCCCTGCTTAACGTTTTTTTTTTTTTTTTTTGAGACAGGGTCTTGCTTTGTAGTTCAGGCTGGCCCTGAGCCCACTATGTAGCCCAGGTAAGCTGCTGCGAACTCAGCAATCCTCCTGTCTCTGCCTCCTGAGTGCTGGGATTACAGGCGTGAGCCAACATGCTCGGCTCTGTGGTATGTGGTATTGATTGCTGGTGGGCGTGAGTCACCACGCCCAGCATTCTATGTGGTTACCGGGATCGAATTTAGGACCTTGCGCTTGCGAGGCAGGTGCCAGAACCACTGAGCTAAATCTCCGGCCCTGCTTAACGTTTTTAATACTGCAAATAATGTCTCATATGAGACCTCTAGCTGGGTGTATTTCTGTATAATTGTTTTAACTTGATTAGCTGGGATCTTCAGGTAACTGGAAATTTATACTTTGGCTACATACTTTTAGGAGAAAAAACATAAAACCAAGCCATTTCATAGGAATTCTTTCTCAAAAGGAAGTTTTAGAGGCTTATATCATGTATTACTTGGGTTAATAGTGTTTGATTTTTAAGCCAGAAAATAGCAACTAATTGTTCAGTTTTAGATATGAAGACTATGACCCAAAATGAAGTTTTTGTGAAATATGTATTGACAGTGAAATTGGAAACGCTGAAATTTATATTCCTTGTTTCAGAGCTTAGGAAGGCATATGTGTAGAAGGAGGGCCAAAGGAGTGTTAAAATTTTAGGGCACACAAGTGGTTGAATTATTTTTACTGCTTTCTAAGACAGGAGAACATGTTTTGGAAGAAGTTTTTATTTATGAGTTGAAACAACATAAAAGATCCATTTATCTTGAAAACCACCAAGTGTATGTTTCTCACATGTTCTGGTTTTGGTTTCAGATCGCTGTAGCTTGCTTTTTCCGTGGTCATGATTTGGCAGGAGTATGGTTGCTCAAAGTAATGTCTTTTTTTTTTCTCATTTTTATTAAATTTTGAGACAGTGTCTTATCAAGCTGCTAAATTTCCTGAGCTGGGGTTGAATTAGTGATCCTCTTGTCTCAGAGCCCAGAGTGCTGGGCTTACAGGTACTCGCCACCATGCACAGCTGACAGTTTCATCAGAGATGAGATTTTAAAATGCTGATCTTCCATGAAATACAGGTTTAAAGTGGAGCATTAGGAATACAGGGTCAGGACTGGTAGAAGTAATTAATTCTGCAGTGTCATGTCCTTCCACTGGTCAAAAAATAACACTGTAAGGTATGGTTCTGACACCAGCAGAAGCCGCAGCAGGACCCTCAGCTGCTCCCTCTCCTCACTGCCTTTTTGGAATGGGCATGGTGTGTTCAGTGTCCCCAGCTCAACAGGTCTCTCCTCCCCTATGTTTTAGGCATATTTTTGCTCATTTTGTCATTTAGCTTTAGCATGATATTATTAGATTAAAAATTTTCACAAGATCTGTCGCTGAATCTTTTTTATTTTTAAAGGCTCTCTGCAAAGACTCAGTTACTTCAAAGTAACTGAATTTAGAACATCTTGGAAACCTGTAAAACACATCTGAAGGTTAACTTCTTTCCATTCCAGAACCCCAGCGAGAAGTGTGGTAACATATAAAGGAGGACTCTGCTTTTCCTTTGTACCCTTTTGGTCAGACATGAGGATTATCTTCCAGCCCTCTGTTTTCAGCCAGTCTGATTGTCCTGGGATAAGAACTCCATATTGAGTCTGTTACTTTTCAGTTGTACCTAGATCTGTGCTTCACTCACTGTTTAAGATAAAGACCACATATGCCTATATCTACCTTTTTTTCTTTTGAGATGAGATTTCACTATATACCTCATACTGGCCTTAAACATAAACAAAAAAATCTTCCTGCCTCAGGCTCCTGAGTCTTGGAATTATAGGTATGCACGATCATGCCTGGCTTCCTACACCTA